>ML344651.1:0-111250 GCA_005239505.1 Nicotiana paniculata | reverse complement strand
TATGTATGTATGTATGTATATATATATATATATATATATACATACATATATAGCGTCATCTGGTCATGGGTCAATGTAAATAAATGCAATGCATTAAAAGTACATCAATAAAAACTTTCAGAGTGTCACCCTTAAATGAAGTTTAATTGAACTTCAACGTAGAATAGTTATATGAAATGAAACATCAAATTTTGCAATAATACATTGTTATAGACATTACATGAAAAGAGTACATTATATTGCTAGTGATAGGCCTAATCGTCTCACGCTACAGGTTATTATAAACAAGACAACTAGCATTAAATTTGAAACCTGCAATTCTGCTGGATCATAATTCCTCTGTTAGACTATAAAAATCAATATGCCTTTCGGATAAAAAAAATTATCAAATACATATTTTTCTTGGACCCATGAACATAAGATAATAATAATTCACATGGGAAATCAAGAATATAGACACCGCTAGTATTTCTATGAATAGAGCAATATATGGTAACCGTGCGTTTTCTTGTTTCATTTGTGTCGTATAGATCAGCCAAAAAGAAAAAAGGGATGACCTTAACATACCTGGAGTAGGGAAAAATCCGTGTGATATTCTTGGAAAAGGTTGCACCGTACTCGTTTGGAATTGCAAAAGTTTTTACGTTTTTAAGCTTCTAATAATCCTCGTTGGATTTGGCTCAAAAAATATCGTTGCTATTGTTTTGTAAGAAAAATTAGCAAAATCTACTGAATGTTTGAAGAATGAAAATGAAGATTACCATAAAGGAATGAAGTATTTGCATGAAATAGCATTAAAAGAGTTCCAAAGAAATACCTCCTCCCTTGAACATCCAAAGTTACTATGCTGCGAATAGAAAGCCACAATTTAGACTATTGATTGTATATTAGGTTGTATTGATTGTATAGTATTCTAAGAGAATAAAGACTAAGACTTTTACAGGTTAAAGTCTTTGTTTCCTAGATAGCCACCTAAGCTAATGTGACCCTTGTCACTTCTTTATAATGTGGCTAGCTGCCACATTTTTGAGGGGTGGAAATTATTAATCTTTATCCACCTAATCTTTATTAAAAAAATGCACATATTTTCTCAACTTATAATTTTTCTAATCTCATAAAAAGAGTACAAATTTTCGTACGCTTAATTCTTAAAATGGTAAAAAGGTAACCTTCTTTTTATGTGAGAAAACAAATTCTATCTTACAATAAAGAAAATCCCATAAACTTTCTCATATTATGGGTATAATTGAAAGTAGTAATATTAATAAATATATAAAATCATAATTTTCAAACTTTTTATAAAAATGTTCCACTGAAAATACCATATCAAATTATATAACAGTCTGAATATTATTAAACTTAAAGGGTCTTGCAATAACAATGTCTTAAGCCCTCTATGGTTCCTAATAGACATAATCCCTTTCGTACTCTTGTGGATTTACTATGACACATCCTAATGCTAAGGTACAAGACGTAATAAATTTATGGATACTTCACTGGTACTTCAGCACTCTCCTAGTTGATCAACTGCTGATATTCGTATTTTGCTATGTGCCAAGGGAGAATTTTAGAAGTATTTCCTCACGGGATGATCGTGTGAGAGAGATGTGTTAGACATTCTGGTGGTGAAGTTGGGATCATATATGGTGATTCATGTGTCCTATGGATTTGGAGACTGGGAGTCCTCGGGAGCGGATTGTTTCATGGTTGCAAACTATGAAGTCATGGGCAAAGCTAGCAAAATGATAGTATGCTTTATGATTCAGTCATTGTGGGATTTCAGAGGTTTATTTATCTATGTCTGGTTTCCCAGAGTTGAATTGGGGGTCCATGGGTAGGCCCTATTAGAGTGTGTATTCTATACCAAGTCGGATTGGTTGGCTCCATGATGCTACTGTTGAGGGATGTGCCATTCAGTTGTTGTTGAGCTTATTCGTGTTCTGAAATTTTGGTGAGTTACTCTTCTATGCTATGAAGAGTTGTGATTTGTTGGTTATGTACACAAACGATGCAGTTCTATTTGGGCTTTATAGGATAATTTGAGTGAGATGGGTATTTGGGTGTTGAATGATTGATTGCGCATTTATTATGTTCATTCTGGACTATGGTATCGAGTTATTTTCTTCAGTGGTTATGGTCGTGCACTTTTGGTACTAGACATCAAATTGCGTATGGTTATTGATTTAAAGCATTGTGACTTGAGGTATTTTATGTGGATTAGTGTTTGAATGAGGTCGCGCATTTTATTGAAGTTATGTTGGGGTATGATCCTTTTTGTTAGATTCGTGTATTTGGGTTCTACGGTGTGTGAATGGTTTTTAGCATTTTCGTTGTGGGGGTACTTGTTAAGATTGCGGGACAGTTCTCTCGTTTGAGTCATTTTCCCTAATTTGAGTAAATTTGGATTGTTTCTTATTGGTGCATGGATTGCACAGGTTGTGGCTTTAGATTTTATTGATGTGGCATGTCACTACAGTGGTCGTGTTGGATGAGAAGGTCATTGGACCTAGAATGGATACTATAGGAATTGATTACAACATGTTGGAAGGATAATATTGAAAGTTGGCTTATAAAATTTGCTATAGTTCTTGTCGAAGGAGAGGGAGCTCCACAACTTGTTGATTTGATGAATCATTATGAGTTTCTGCGAGTTCTTTCATTATTTCCTCTCCTTGTTGATTGGATGAATGATTACAAGTTTCTGCCAGCTCTTTCATTATCAACAGTGTACGAAGGCTTTAGAGTGAGATTTTATTCGATATGAGATTTCTTACCGGCATTGGGTTGTTCTGAGCAGTTACTCTGATCGGAGATTATTGCTATGAGTATTTGAGTTAGGAGGTATATCATGCGATTTTGTCTTGGATTACAGATATGGCTTGATACAACTTGTTCATACTTATACAGTGGGTAGATCCAAGAATCTGATCTTATAGAAAATTCCGGATGTTGGGAATTAGATTCTAAGGCTTGTGGGCTTGGTTGAATTGAGAAATTTCAGTTATCTAGTGTTATCGGACCTATATGGGAAAGGGTGACGTGGGATCACCCACGGGTATGTGCATGGTAAGGTTATGCAGCGGTTTGATGATTTTAAGAACAAGTCTTGGCACATTCGAGGAGGAACGCATGTTTAAGCGGGGGACGATGTAATGACCCGATCGGTCATTTTGAGCATTTGCACATAGCTCAGGTGTTTGCGGGCATAAGTAGCTTCATATGATGTATTATGACTTATGTCAATCGTCAGTTTTGATTTTTAGGTTATTCGCAATCAGTTTGGAAGAATGAATTTCATTGTTGAGGCTTGAGTTGAAAGAGTTGACCAAGTTTGACTTTTTTGAGAATTTGACCCCGGAACGGTGTTTTGATGGTTCCGTTAAGTCCGGATGAAGATTTTGGACTCGGGCATATGCCCAAATTTGCATCTGGATATTTCGTGAAAGTTTAAGCGCAAAATGGCAAAAGTTTGAAATTTGAAGGTTTGGAAAGTTCATAAGATTGACCGGAAGATGACTTTGAGTATATTGGATTCGGATTGTGGTTCCGCGAATCGGAATAGCTTTGTCATGTCATTTGGGACTTGTGTGCAAATTTTGGGTCATTTTGAGCATTTGCACATCGCTCAGGTGTTTGCGGGCATAATTAGCTTCGTATGATGTATTATGACTTATGTGAATCGTCCGTTTTGATTTTTAGGTTATTCGTAATCGGTTTGGAAGAATGAATTTCATTGTTGAGGCTTTGAGTTGAAAGAGTTGACCAAATTTGACTTTTTTGAGAATTTGACCCCGAACGGTATTTTAATGGTTCCGTTAGGTCCAGATGGCGATTTTAGACTCGAGCATATGCCCAAATTTGCATCTTGATATTTCTTGAAAGTTTGAGCGCAAAATAGCGAAAGTTGGAAATTTGAAGGTTTGGAAAGTTCATAAGTTTAACCGGAAGATGACTTTGAGGATATTGGATTCGGATTGTCGTTCCGGGAATTGGAATAGCTTCATCATGTCATTTGGGACTTGTGTGCAAGTTTTGGGTCCATTCCGGGGGATGATTTGATATTTTTCGACGCGAGTTTTTGAGTAAGTTCGTGTGTTGTTATGTGACTTGTGGGTATGATTGGACGAGGTCCCGTGGGGCTCGAGCGTGTTTCGGATCGATTTCAAATCATTTTCTTTAATGTTACAGCTGTTGGTTCTGGTGTTCCGGACCTGCGATTGGTATTGTGCAGGTGCGAGGGTCGCATGTGCGAGCCAAGTGTCGCAGATGCGGGATTTCACTAAGGTGTGGAGGTCCGCATATGCGGAGGTATTTGTGCAGAAGCGCGACCATAGATGCGGTTAGGGCCATCGCAGAAGAAGCTCTCTCGCAAATGCGAGTCCATCATCCGCAAAAGCGGAGGTCGCAGATGTGACATTTTAACCGCAAATGCGGGATAACGGTGCAGAGTTATAAAAATTGAGGGGTTTTGGTTCTTTCTTCATATTTTGAGATGTGGGACTCAAATTGAGGCGATTTTTGAAGCAAATTTCATCACAAGGATTAGGGTAAGCGTTCTCTACTCGGTTTTGATTACATTTGAGGAATCTATCTTCATTTTTGGAAATTAGTTGTTGGATTTTAAAGAGAAATTAGGGGTTTTGGCCTAAAGTTTCACAATATGAGTTTTGCATTTTGAACATCAAATTGGAGTCAAAATTGAGTTAAACTAGTATGTTTGGACTCGTAATTGAATTCGTTGTCCGATTTTGTGAGTTTTGTCGGGTTCCGAGGTGTGGTCCCGGGTTGGGCTTTTTGGGCTGATTTTTGGCTTTGATTCAAGATTTGATCTATTATGATCGGAATTGGTTCCTTTAGCATTGCTTGATGTATTTGAGTTGTTGTTAGTTAATTTCGAGCAATTCAGAGGTCAAAACACGTGGGATGACATCTTTGGAGCATCGCATGGCCTACTCGGCATTGGTATTTGCTCGTTCGAGGTAAGTAACTCTTCTAAACTTAGTGTTGAGGGTATGAAACCCCGAATTTTGTGATATGTGATCGGTGTTGAGGTGATGCACATGCTAAGTGATGGGCGTGCACCGTGTGAATGGTGACTCCGTTACTTCTTTGATATTGTGTAGTTACCTGACCGTACTTGTAGTCATGAAATTTCTACGTACTTGAGCTATTCATCTGTGATCCGTGTTAGACACCATGTCAAGGCTACATGCTTATCCTATTGGGACCCACTAAGGTCATTTCTGCTATTGAGTTATCTACTTTAATTTTTTTATATACTCAGTCATATGCATATCATATCTTAGTCTCTGCTGTTACTTATTTATACATCACATCATCATATTCGGTCGAGTTTCATGTCATTGCGGGCCCGAGAGAGAGATACTGGAGAGATTGATGACAGAGTGAGTCCGAGGGCCATATTGTGAGGATATTTATGGGATCGGGCTACACGCCGCAGCATGTTTCATTGATTTATTCCATGATTGGCTTGATATAGCGCTTGGACTGTAGGAGCCCCTTCGGAGTCTGTACACCCCTAGTGAGTGCAGGTACCTACTAAGTGCGAGTGCCCAGTGACGAGTGACTGGGAGGACTGACTGACTGTGAAGACTGAGCGACTGTGAGGACTGAGTAATTGTGAGGACTGCGTACCTGTGAAGACTGAGTGACTTGAAGGACTGAGTGAATTGATACTTTGAGAGCATGCATATGGTGTTATTACTGAGTTGCATAGCATTTGATATGCACACTTGACATACATGCATATAGACGTATTTTTCCTCATGCTATATAGTATCACGTCATTCATGACTTTTTTTTTACACATATTGATATGTAGGTGTAGAGAGGTGTTTTTGCACTTGTTATTTGGAAGGAAAATGAAACTTCTCACTTATTGTTGAAAGGATTTTGGGAAAAATCACAGTTTTCAAACTTACCTGTATTTTTGGCATTTTCGGCAAAAGAATTGAGTTTTCACTAAGATATTTGAAAAGCATGCCTATTTTCTGGAACTGTGAACGAGTTGAGCATCATACTTCTGAGATACCCCTTTTAGTACTTGTATTATGTTGTTATGAACTGTTGTAAAATACCAGTATTGGACTCGACCTTGTGATAGCTCGTCACTACTTTCAACCTAAGGTTAGGTTTGTTACTTACTCAGTATGTGGGGTCAGTTGTACTGATACTACACTTCTGCACATTGCGTGCAGATGTTGGCTACTGTTGTTGCTGTGTTTGAGGGTTGTTGAATTTGAAGACGTACCTGCATCCCTGTTACAGCTACCTATTTTGTTTGGGGTAGACTTTGATTATAAAGCTCTGTTTATGTACTTTTCAAACAGACTATGTATTTATTTCATATCCACTTTGTAAACTCTATTCTTAGAAGCTCATGATTTGTACTACTAGTCCTCGGTGTAATGTAGAAGATTCAGATAATTTATTTGCTTAATTGTCTTGTTAAATATTATTGGAAGTGGTAAGTTATTAGTTGGCTTACCTAGTGGGTTGTGTTAAGTGTCATCACGACTAGTTGATTTTTGGGGTCGTGACATTCTGATACCACTCAAATCATAAATTTTCCTTTTTCCTTTGTTTCTGCTTTTAGGATCGCTTAGTAGAGGGGGAGGTGGAGGATCTCTGGATCTAGTGCGATATGCCGACGATGCAGGTATGCACGAACCAACCTTGAGAAATAGGAATAATCAAAAGAAAGAACAAGCAAAAGGTAACCAAGCTAGTAAGGGGTATTGAAAGAATGCTTGCAATATTAAACATGTTTCGTAAAGCCATGCAATAATTCACATCCTAATTTGGGGGACCTCATTGTGCCCGAGGTAGGCCTAAGCAAGACATAGACCTGGAGAAAATCGATGCCAATAATTGCGTCATTTCATTAATGCGAAATGAGTCAACCCCTTACTAAATGGAGAATAATAATAAAGTTACTAATGGCATTTAGCCTTATTACAATTGAAATGTAAAACTAAGCTAGAAAATAGTAAATAACATCATTTTCTAATCTACTTAGTCCCTGAAGGACATCCTCTGTTCTTGGCTCTTTTGACTCCATCAATCAGGTTCCCCAAATCGCATATCACGACCCAAAATCCATTAAAGGTCGTGATGGCACCGGACACCACTGTCAAGCACGCCAACACTAAATAGTTAATTAAATTATTATTTTAGTATTTCTGAAAATATAAATTTTCTTCAATTTAACTAGTAACAAATGAACTTTAAGGAATAATACTAACGCCTTCCAATTTCAATACTAAATATCCCATATTCATCTTAGAACCCGGTGTCACCAGTGCATGAGCATTTACTAGGAAGTAAAATACAATAACTGTCCAGAATACAAATTTGGACAGAAAAGAAGATACAAGTACTCTGAAGGAAAATCTGCTGGATGCGGATCGTTTCATAAGATGCAGCTCACTTAAGTCCCAGTATCAACCACGTCGTTGCGCCCACAAGGTGACTATCCATACACGTACTTGTACAAAAAAATGTATAGCAAGTGTAGTATGAGTACGAAAATAACGCGTACCCAGTAAGTATTCCGTCTAACCTCAAAGAAGTAGTGACGAGAGGTCAACTCCGACACTTACTAGTGGTCCAATAATATGATAATATGAACTTTTAATTAAGTATGATATACAACATAAGACTCAGAACAAGAAACGACTGAAAAAGTATTCCCCATAATTAAAAGCTTAAATCACTTCCATCCTTTAAAACATGTATCACACAAACAATGAATATACACCAATTACAAAAGGGACTTCCAGTTCTATTATCACACACAAATACCACCGAGGATGTTTGGCCCAATCCAACATAAATGTAAATTGTGCACTGCCGAGGGTCGAACAGCGTGAACCATAGATGCATCTATTACCCCTCTCGCGAATCATACATGTGACGTGGTCAAATATAAATTTAAAAGAATTACTCCACTCGCGAATCATACATGTGACGAGGTCAAATATAAATTTAAAAGAATTACCTCGCTCGCGAATCATACATGTCACGCAGTTTCAGATAGATTTTTTAAGTTATTATAGTATTCTTCCACTCATTTCAAAATACGAAGTTCAAATGAAAACCTTCAAGATCCCTATTTTTATAACAATTTCAACTCCTTTCAAAACATTTAGTAAGCAAACTCAATCCCTCTACTTCTGAAGGCAAACAATAAACATAAATCGGTAACAATATCAACAAGGCATGAGGTGATCCAAAAACTACCCGGACAAAGACATAGTTAGTAGCTACGTGCAGACTCTCATCACCTCGTGCGTACGTAGCCCACACAAATAGAAGCACGTATTGAATTATTTCACCTTTGTGGTTAATTTCCTCTTACAAGGTTAGAAAGGAGACTTACCTTGCTATGAAGTTCCATAGCCGGCTCCCAAGCCTTTCAAACAACTCGACCGATGCCCAACACTCCAAAACTCGCTTTCACTTTATTAACATTCACAAGCTTTTAATCCTCCTCCGACATCGTAACATTGAGTAAAATGCTCATATGCCACCAACAAATTGATATATACAATTACAATCTCAATTAAAATCAAAACATGACTCAAAAATATTTGTCAATATCCATTCATGCTCACAAGTTGGCTACAAGCCTCCAGCTCAAATCGTTTAATAGGTTCACTTACTAGCACATTTAACTCCACTCTTATCATTTAATACCCATTTGAAGTCATCAATGATACCACATTAATTCTTCAACACCGCCAAATTACTATTCATCGTCTTCCTTAACCAACATTTCCAAAATATTCAATTTGGTGATTACTTAGTTGAACAGTTCCAACTAAGCTAGAAAATGATTCCATAGGTTCATTGCATCCTTTAATTTAATTTCTAAAAATAATATTTCTCTCTCATTCATTTTCTCAAGAGAATTATTCATGCAATGAACTAGGGTTTATGAAATCAATTATCCAACCATAACAAGTTGAAACAAATATTACAATTACTCTCACCGACTCATAAGAAATGAGCTTGAAGCATTGGTATTACCTTCCTGAAGCTTTTCCTTAAAAATCCAATGTTTGGGAAATTTAGTGTTCTTGAACAACTTGAAAGATTTGTAGGGATTTCAGAGATTGAATGATGTTAATACTAGTGTTAATAGGATGTTATTAACTTAAAATATCCAAAAACAAAACTCACCTTGTATTCTTAAGTAGTCGCCAATGTCGAATCCACCATGAACGAACCAATCTCTAGCTCAAGAAAATCCCCAAAAATGGCTGCTGCCCGTGACTGTCCTATATAGGCACAGGTTCTTCAGCGAGTTATACCTTGTGCTGTGCAGGTTGTACCTCGTATTACAAGTTTTCCCCTGTTGGACACCTTTTACTAAAACGTCCATAACTCCTTGTAGAAATATTCAAATGACAAACGGTTTGAAGCGCTAGAAATTAAACCCGAAGATTTTTCATTTATTAGGTTTTCCACCGTATAAATCCTTATATATTTCGAGATATAAGCTTCCAAAGTCGGCTCCGCGCATCAGAAATTTCTGGCAAAACTGTTTTACCAGCCTTCATTCAATCGATCATAACTTTCTGATCAAATGTTCAAATAATGAATGGTTTAACTTTCTGGAAACTATAAACAAGGGGTTATATCTTTCTTGTTTTTATAATTTTCGTATTACTTATAGATTTCGATATATAAGCTTCCAAAGTCAGCTCTGTGATTGCACCAGTTGATGTCCAAAAACAGCTTTTGCAGCAGAAAAATTCAAGCAGCTTTTTTGTCCCAAATCTATTCCGTTAACATTCCGAAATCCACCCGAGGCCTTTGGGACCTTAACACATTATGCCAACATGTCCCAAAATACAATACAAACTTAGTCGAGGATTCAAACCACATAAAACAACGCCGAATTTATGAATCGCGCATTGAATAAAATTATGAGTTTTCAAATCTTTCAACTTCTATATTTTGCAACGAAATGTATCAAATCAATACAGAATGACTTCAAATTTTGCACACGAGTCATAAATGAAAAATGGAGATGTTATAATTTTTAGAATCAGATGCCGACCCCGATTTTAAAAAATCAACTCTCGGTCAAACTTTCTAAAAATCTTCTATTTTTCAACTTTCACCAAAATGCGCGAATTTTCCTACGGACTTCCAAATCCAAATATGAATATGCTCCTAAGTCCGAAATCACCACGAAACTATTGGAATCATCAAAATTCCATTTCGGGGACGTTTGCTCAAAATCAACCCTTAGTCATATTCTTTCAACATAAAGCTTCCGAAATGAGAATTCTCTTTCCAAATCCACTCTGAACTTCCCGAATTTCAATTCTGACCATGCGTACAAGTCATAATATCTGAAGTGAAGCTGCTTCTGGCTTCAAACCACCGAAAGATGCATTAGAGCTCAAAATGATCGGTCAGGTCGTTACATCGCGCATATCCAATAATAAGTAAGACTTTGCTAGATGCCCTCTTTCACTGCCATCCGTGTTTTGAAAATCTTAAAGCCTATTTGTCATATTCCCCTCAATCTCTATCAATACTTGTTCCAGATATTCCAATCTCTCTATTGACTTAGTGGCAATTCCCCTCCATTCATTTATTACCTCCATGTCCACTTTGGTTGTTCCAGATGTCTAGCTTCAGACTCGGAAACCCTTTTGCGTGGCCTCCTATACTTAACATGTGCCTCAACAACATCATCTCTGATCCTGTTTTATAGATTGACTCTTGGCTTGACGTCTCCTGCTCCACCATCTACCAACCATGATGGATAGAAGTACATATGACCGGCTTTATTCATATCTGGATCAATGGTTTCTCGTTCCACAATGATCTTCTGGTTCCACATATGTTGTGCCTCAAACATGAAGGGAGCGACGTCCCCTTTGATATCTTCCTTGTACTGGACCATGATGGAAACCCGAGGTATGACCTATTTTCTTCCAGCTTGTATCATTACCCTTATAGGAGCATAAAGATAGATGCCTCGCAACCTGATCAGTAACAAATGAATAGTCTTTCTTGACCTGATGATGAACTCACTGCTAGGAAACCATTCAAACATCCAATGTACCTGCTCGTCTGTCATATTGTTGAAGAAATGCTTCCAGCTTACAGCATTTCCAGGTTGTGCAAACCTGTTTGGGATAAATGTCATTTTATTTAGGTGGCGATAGGCTATGTAGTCATTTAATGAACGTCACATAAGCTCGTGACAATATTCTCCCCTCTGAATGTGTTCCAACAGCCAGACTTGCACTAACAAATTACAACCTTCAAAGTGTCTAAATCCCTGCTTGCACTGATCTAGAGCGCGGTACATTTCAGCTAAGAACATGGGGATGATGGTATAGGTTTGTCCTGCGATGCCTTCCATTAAAGTCTTGGAGACCATGGCTAAGATAGTATGGATCTTTCCATTAGAAATATAAACAACCCCAAGAAGCAGATGATGGACACATAAACCGGGCAGTGCATCCAACCCAAGGAAGTAATGGCGAGTTTCTCATGATGAAGACAATACGACTTACTATGTCCATAACGCTCGTAAAGAAACCCAAAAGGGATGTATGAATTCTTTAAGTATAACAATTCATCATTTTTTCATAAAACTGGCATCTTTAGAAAATCGCGAGGGGTGTGATTCTCTGGTACCAGTAATCCCGGACTATCCCATGGAACCTTAGCAAAGCTACCTATTTCTTCTAGGAGAGGAGTCATTTCTATGTCACCAAATCTGAAGATAGCTCTTTTCTCGTCCCTAAACATGGTAGCAACCTTAATCAATGCCTATTTGGTTGGATATTAATAAAGAATGACAAGTCACCAAGTACTCTTCTCACATTCACATGATTCTTGTCGCAAGGCGCAAGGTCTTTCCACCAGTCAAGTAGCAAAGGTGGGATGTTTTGGACCATGCTGAACCTGGGGACTTCGTGCTTTATTTTCTGCAAACAAATAAAGGTTAGCCCTTTCCCCCTCCAGATTCGACCACTTACACAATAATGATCAACACATTGGCACTTTTTCTCCAAGTAATGCACATAACATGATGATGTCCATTGGGATTGTGAAAATCCTGTCGGACTTTGTACAAGGCTTATCTTAGTGGGCTATTACGTTAACAATGTTCTAGCCCGTACTAGGTTTAACATGATGCATGTACATTTCACATTGGATTATGGTTTATAGAATGGTCTAGACTGGTACTCTCAAGTGGAAAATTTGAGAGGGAAAGGCACGGGACCGTCGATTGCACCGTTGATCGACTAGTCTACCACAAATAAGCCTTTTCAATTTAAAAGGATAATTTTGGAAGAGCGCGGGCAGTCATCAAGCGCCACATATTGATAATTGGCACGAATGGAGTATGACGTGGAGCATGTTTTATGCAGAGATAGTAATGCGTTGCCAAGTATTTTCATGATAAAATATGTGAAAATAGTAAATACAATAGCAAAGTAAACATCGGAAAGAATACGAAAGAAAGACACAAGGAAGAAGTCAATTTAATTCATAGAATATATGCAAGAATGTAATAAAGCAGGTAAGGAAGTAGGCATGATATAGCAATTTTGACAAGATGAAGAGCGGTCATAGCGAATAAAGGTAAATACGAGAGGGATATACATGTCATAGCAAATAAAGGTGGGTAGGGGAAGGAATGTGCATATCATAGCATATTTAAACCAATAGAGGTGAGTAAGGGAAGGGATGTGCATGTAACAAAGAAAGCAATCCACATAAACCAAGTTCATTATGGTAAGAGCCTAAGTATATCCCCAGCAGATTCGCTATGTTGTCGTGCCCCTTTTTCTAGCGAAATCGGGTTCCAACATGTGACAACTCTTTTAAATGAAAGATAGGGTGTTAAAAGAGAAGAGTCGCCATCTAACGATTTTGAGGTGCGTTAGGGATTCTATTACGCAAATAACTCTGTTTGACTAGTCAACGCCACAAAAGATCGGGTAAGGGCTCAAATTACCTCAAAGAGAAGGTGTTAGGCACTCTTCGAGGTCCACAACTGTGGGTTCCGATCGAACTTAGGGCTATGTGGATAATGTAATTAGGTTAGGTGATCAGATAAGCGGAGAAATATATAAAGAGTTAAAGATTTTCATTATAACACAACGATAATTGATACAAATCTTAAGGATTACAGTGATACAACTATGATGGTCTATATTAAATGACAAAGTGTGAATAGCAAGTAGATGAAAGAGGGTGGGTCCTAAGTTTTTTATCCTAAAGGATCACCCCGTGCAACATAATTCGTATTTCGCAACTCCTTTTAGATAGGAGTTGCTCATATTATTCAGCAAGCATAGACTATCATCTCCTGCTACCCGATTACTATGTTCAAGTTTTTAACCAAAAGCGTTCTAATTCAATTCTAAGTCGTGTCTTAAGCGTGCACTACCCGTCCCATGCCTATGGTCATGGAGGCTTTGGACCTCTTTTGAGTAGTTCTAGACTTACTTAGGTTGCTCAACATTAATAAAAACTAATCGTTCATATAAAACAAATATGACTGCACATAACAACAAAGAATGGCTCATGTTAACCTCCACACATAAACAAAGAAGCACGCAGACTAATTTTCAGATTAAGCAATGAACGATTTCAGAATTAAGACACATTTAGGTTGCTAAATCCTATAGACATGGTTCCTATGTGATTATGATTAATATTATCCAGGCAGTACTACAGTGTATAGGCAGGTTAAAGCATCACAAGTCCTATAGGCATGATTTCTAATTGTTTGCGCAAAAGGCAGTGAAACGACCCCAGAATCATGAGTTACCAGCGCTGATCTTATAGATGTGTTTCTTAGGCAGGTGACGTTTCCCTAAAAGAATGATATCTAATCATTGGCAATTTATTTTATAGTCTTATCCCTATAGGTATACTTTTTAAGTGAGGCAGTACAATGAAGCAACAAAAGTAGTTGATTAGTTGATTAAGATCCTATAGTCGTGATATCTAGATGGGCAGCATATTAAAGCAATAGAAGCGATTGACCGGTTGATTAGTTGGAGTCGTATAGGCATTGTATCTATAGTAACAAAGCATATGTTATTACATCCCGTAGGCATGCTGTCTAAATGTACGGTAATAACTTAGAAACAAGTAGAGCAAATACTTAGACTAATGAGTTTGAAAAATGTACGAATGAGGTATGCATGATTATAGCCATGATTTCTATTGATGTGCAGAAGTAAAACAAGCTAAACAAAATACCACATAAACACTTGACCCTATAGGCATGTTTTGTACCCTTTCATGCAAATATTAGAATACCATAGTCCCCTTTCATTAATCTCCCCATTATTCATTATTACAAATTATTACATGCCAAATGACATAGTATAAACCTAAATATGACTAGTTACAGAATAAAATAACTATAAGCCCAATAGAACAAATACAGGCCCAATGTAGAACAACCCGGGGATGTCTCCAAGCATTCAATGGTCTTAATCCTCACAAAACAGCAAACTCATGCACTTCTTATCATAGCAACCTAAGTTCCATGCTCAACCCAACATGTATGACCCAGCACTAGGCCTAACGAATAACCTTACTCACCCAAACCACGCCAAAATCAGCCATACATACGACAGAATACTCATAGAATTAACCAAACAACTCAAACACTTAGTTCTTAGAGTTGTGGCTAATAACAGCTCTAGTCAAGACATATAATCAGAATCGAGCTAAATCGAAAGGCACTCAAGGCACATACAATGCAAGTTTATGCCTTTAATTCTATAAAAAAAAGTTTAGGAGTGACATGGTCGACCATCATAGGATAGTAAACCATTCAAGGAGTTTCAACATGAAGCATAATTCAGAATCAACCTAGGGAACCTTAGATAAAGGTCTAGCAGATTCAGGCAAGACACAAATAAAGCACAGCCATCACATGAAAGTATTCATCATGAAAACCCAAAGGAGCAACGTAACAGAGTATGCTCATGATTAGGAAATTGCTTAATGGAATAGGGAAAACCCTAGCATGTTGAACATTAATCATAATATAAAAGACGTGTCAATTTTCAAAAGAAGGATAGGCTAGTACTGAATTTGATACTAGTTGGCCATATATGAGAGGAGAGATTAGTTGTGGGGTTTACCCTAAGGTCTCAAACAGTACATTAGAGCACAAGATTGCATAAGTCCAAGCATACATTAGAACTTAAATGGAATGGAAACAGGAATAAGCTAATTAGTACAACATCAGGGACTTAGCAGTTTGGACAGGAATGACTTTTCAAAATCTGAAACACATACTTCGATTTATCAAAAATATAGAAGACAAGGCAGGGAATATGCATTAGTTTAGAAGTAGCAGCGAAAGCAAGTTTTCGAAGTCGTTTACTAAAAATGTTGACCGAAGTCAAAGTTAGCCCTTTTTTCCAACCTTAAGGAACCAGTGTTCCGATTTCAATTTGAACCCTTCCAAATCTCGAACTAACCATCCCCGCAAGTCATAAAACACTAAAAGCGCATACTGGGAGTCTCATTTAGGGGAACAAGGTTGTAGAAAGAAAAACGATCGGTCGGATCATTACAATATTCATTGTTAACTATTTTACATTATAGTATATTCAATTCGATTGTATTCAAATAACAAAAAATTACAAAAACATTGATATTCAGTTGTATTTAATTCACTATATTCATTCGTATCCGCCTTTACACTGTATTCAAAGTACTGTATTTAATCTGTATTTAAACAAAAAAAATTCAAAAAATCAAGGATCTGCGACAAAAAATAACCTTTGGAATATATAAATACATGCAAAATACAAAAAAATAAATGGTATTTGCATTGAAAAATACATAATACACTCAATTTTGAGTGTGTTTGCAGAGAATACAATGTATTTGTATCGTTGTATGTGACTCAATAGCAAAGAAGCAGAGGAAGTTCGTCAGGGATGACGTCTTCTGACCAAACAAAATATTGTATACGTTGTATTAAAAGAAAAAAATGGAGACGAACAAAATCTACCAAACGAACAAATATACATCCATAATGTGTATTTCGTTTTATTTAATTTGGGCACAAGAAATAAAATATACTCAAATCTAAAAATACACACAGATCTGAGAAATACACTCGAATATGAGAAATTCGGTCGGTTAGCCATGGTTTCTAGCCAGAGATGACGGCGGCGGTGGAGGTAATTATGAGGCCGATATGGATTGAGAAATTTAAGGTACTAAATTGAGAATTTTCATTGCGCGTGAGAGATGAAAAAGTACAAAGGAGAGAGAAAAAAACAAAAAGGAGGTTGAACGGTAGTGTTCCGGCGAGTTAGGCCTGCAGTGGTTCCCCGGCGAGATTGTAACACCAAAGAGGTATAGAGTTTAAGAGAAATATGGGAGGCAGCTACGCTATAGTATGAAGATGAAAGGAGAAAGAGATGAAAAAGTTACTTTAGGGTTAGAAATCCCTTAGAGAGGGTATTTTCTATCAAATCCAACATGTAGCTATGTTTTATAATTAGTTTAAAGTGTGTCTGTTTGTAATAAATATAGTGTATAATTTAGTTATACCATGTAAAATTTCCTTAAATATACCATCCGTCCACCTATCAGACAAAATATGGTCCCAATATTATCTTTTTGTCTCATTTCCCCGTATGACTAACGGTCAACTTGAATTAAAAAAATATTTCATTGTAATTCCACATGTCATTTCATTATTAGTCCAATCTAATTAAATAAATGAAAAAAATCCAAACTGCCCATGAACTATTCGTCAACTAAATATACCCTCTGTCCACCTATCGGTTCAAAAATTGCTCAGCAATTTCATCCACCTGAAAAAATGCTCAAACCCACCACAAACCATTTTTCACCTTAAACTAATCTATCTTAGAATATTTTTGCCAATTAAGAAGAAGCACAAAGAAAGACACTATATATATATATATATATATATATATATATATATATATATATATATATATAGAGAGAGAGAGAGAGAGAGAGAGATCTATATACAGACAGATAAATCAAAGAATTATCATATTTTATAAACAGAAAAATCTAAATATCATAAACGAAAGGAGGCTAAATATCATGATTCTTTCGTAAGTCTTCTAATTAGAAATAAAATAAGTAGTGAAAGCTGGTATTCTAGGAATAAGGTTGGCCTCAATTTGAGATTATCCATAAGAATTAATATTGGCAAATAAAATTTGATTTTTTATATCTTGTGATGGATCGGATGTTCGATAATTAATGGCCAGTCAGTAAGAAATATTACCCAATCAATTTCGAGTTAATTTGACCATCTAAGTGTTTAAAAAAAGTAGGTCTTAATATTAAATATAATAAAGAAGGGGATAAAGTAAAATATAAATGACCGAAAAAATAATTTTTCCGGTGAGATTCTATGTTTTTTGGGTGGGTTAGTGATGGGTCGGGTAAGTTAGAAAACCGGTATTTTGGGGGTATTTATGAACTGATAGTTGGACAAAGGGTATATTTAGCACTGACCAATAGTTTAGGGTCAGTTTTGGCCCTTTTCCATTTATTTAATTAGATTGGACTAATAATAATATAACACATTGTCACGACCCCAAATCCTCAATCGCCCGTGATGGCGGCTATCGTGGAACTAGGCTAGCCAATTCACATATTTACAGTTTCTTTCTAAAATCCCAATCATTTGCAACATTTCATAACACATAGAATTACTGAATCCATTGGGCAAAATAAAATGTTAAACATTCTAAACCATCCCCAAAATCCGGAGTCAACATGTGATGAGCATCTAAGGAAATATAACAAAAAATCTACTATTATAATACAAAACCTCCGAACGAATAACTAAGTACAACATAAGAAGGGAAAATAGAGATGTTGCGGATGCGGAACAACTACCTCTATGTCCCGAACTCCGGCTCCGCACATAATAAATGTCTAACACTCGGTATCAGCACTTGTATCTGCACACAGGGTTGCAGAGAGTAACGTGAGTACGCCAACTCAGTAGTAATGGAAATAAATCAAGTCCTAGCAGTAAGAAACATATAAAATCAAATCATCAGTTCACAATATGCACAGCCTTTCTTTCAACAGTATATATATATATATATATATATATATATATATACTTAAAAGCCAACTCCAGTAAAATCCTTTGAAAAATGTGTTTTCCAACAATTTTCAGAAATAAAAACACTTGAATAATTTGGTGAAAAATGAAATAAGTCATAAATAGCCCCTCAGGCAAAATCATGAATCATAAATTTCCCCTTGGGCAGAACATCACTAAGCACATCAAAGCCACTCAGTATCAGCCCCTTAGGGCAACCTCACTATTACTCAGGCCTCCCAGTCACTCGTCACTTGGCAATCGGTACTCGGTACTCGGCACTCGCACTCAGTAGGTACCTGCACTCACTAGGGGTGTGTACAGACTCTGGAGGGGCTCCTTCAGTCAAAGCGCGAATATCAAGCCACCTCGTGGCGTATCATATCCTCACAATCAGGCCCTCGGACTCACTCAGTCAGAACCTCTCAAAAGCCCCTCGGGCACATCAGTAAAACGGGGTACTCGACCCAAAAACATCATTTTATATTTCAAAACAGTGTAAATAAGGTTGAGTTTCAAAATCAGTTAAGCATAGCATGACTGAGTGTAAATCATAAATCAACAGTGAGGAAATAGCCGTAAAAATCCCCCAAGGGGTCTAAACAAGTCGGCACGAGGCCCCAAACATGGCTTATAGCCCAAATATATCAATAGTTTTAGAACACAATTTAACATATGATTTAGAGTAAAATACGCAACTCAATAGTTGCCGCGGAGAGGACCAAGTCCAATCCAAAAATCAATGCGTGCCTCATACTCGTCATCTGAAATGTGCGTCATTCTAAAAACAGTGAGAAACATGAAGTCCGGGGTTTCATACCCTCAGGACAAGATTTATAGCCATTACTTACCTCTATCGGGTGCGATGCTCTTGCCCCTCAAATCGGCACCCGCTTGCTCTGAATCTAACCCAAACCAGATTAACATCATCAATATACACTTAAGGAACAAAACTCAATTGAAAGATATCAATTTAAAGCACAATTCCCGATATCGGCAAAACCCGAGTCCCGGGCACACGTCTCGGAATTCGATAAAATTGTGTCACAATAATCCTTATCCCTCCCCGAGTCTATACATATAAAAAATGCATCACAATCCTACCACAAACAAAGCCTAAATTCCTTAATTTACAAGTCTCAATTTATCAAGCCCTAAACCCCCAATTTATGCCATTTAACCACAAATTCCAAGCCTAATCCATCACAAAGTAGCATAGAAACGACTTTATAAGGAAACTTACCTCCACTGAAGACCTTCGAATTCCTCCTTAGATTTTCTCCAAAAACCAGTTCAATCCCGCATGCAAAATGAAAGCAATGCCAAAATTTCGCGGAGGCACCTATTTATACTTTCTGTTCAGTTAATCCGCACCTGCGGACCCGCACTTGCGGTCCCACGTGTGCACCTGTGAAATCCCACTAATAATTCAAACTTCGCACCTGGGAGTCCTTTTCCGCACCTGCGGCTTCACAGGTGTGGCCAATGCCTCGCACCTGCGGATTCCTCCATACGGACCATTTTTCACACCTGCGCAAGGATCTTCGCACCTGCGGCCATCACACCTGCGGCTCCCCATCCGCAGGTGCAGCCACACTAGTAGATTAACACCAGCAGCTATTATGCTGCAAATTCCTAAGTCCAAACCTCCGCTAACCATCCGAAATCAATCCCGAGCCCCTCGGGGCCCCAACCAAACATACCAACACATCCCGTAATATCATTCAAACTTAGTCGAGCCTTCGAAACACCCAAAACAACACAAAAACTCAAAGATTACATCAAATTCAAGCCTATGAACTTTGAAACTTCTTTGTTTCGCCAATGATGTCGAAACCAACCAAAACACATCTGATTGTCCTGAAAATATGCACACATATCCAAAATGACATTACAAACCTGCTCCAACTTCTGGAATTCCATTCTGGCCCCGATAGCCTATTTTCCACTGCCGACCGGAAATCGCGAAAAACTAACTTTCGCCAATTCAAGCCTAATTCTACATTGGACATCAAAACTTCATTCCGAACACACTCTTACGTACCAAATCACCTAAAGAAGCTATCCGAGCCATAAAATCCACATTCTGAGGTTTTTTACCAATAAGTCAACTCCCAGTTGACTTTTTCAACTATTAGGTTAATTTAAGAGACTAAGTGTCTATGTTCTCACCACAACCACTCTGAACCTGAACCAATTGATCCAACACAACATAAATAGGCTAAGCAGCATATGATAAAGCAGAAATGGGGGATACGGGGCTAATCTCACGGAATGACCGGCCGGGTCGTTACATCCTCCCCCTCTTAAATAATCGTTCTTCCTCGAACGGGTCTAGAAACATACCTGGAGTCTCGAATAAGTGAGGATATCTACTCCGCATCTCCCGTTTGGTCTCCCAGGTGGAATCCTCCACCGACTGTCCTCTCCATTGAACCTTCACTGAAGCTATATCCTTAGACCTCAGCTTCCAAACCTGACGACCAAAAATATCCACTGGCTCTACCTCATATGACCTATCACCCTCGAGCTGAACCATGCTGAAGTCCAAAACATGAGACGGGTCACCAACATACTTCCGGAGCATCGAGACATGGAACACCGGATAAATACTGGATAAGCTGGGAGGTAAGGCAAGTCTATAAGCGACCTCCCCAACCCTCTGAAGCACCTCAAATGGCCCAATGAACCTGGTAATCAGCTTTCCCCTCTTCCCGAACCTCATAACACCCTTCATGGGAGACACCTTCAGTAGCACCTTCTCCCCAACCATGAAAGACACATCTCGGACCTTCCGGTCTGCATAACTCTTTTGCCTATACTGCGTCGTGCGAAGCCACTCCTGAATCAACTTCTCCTTACCCAATGCATCCTGAACCAAGTCTGTTCCCAATAGCCTAGCCTCGCCTGGCTCGAACTAACGAACCGTACATCTGCACCTCCGACCATATAAAACCTCATACAGAGCCATATGGACACTCGACTAATAACTATTATTATATGTAAACTCCGTGAGTGGCAGAAACTGGTCCCATGAACCCCCAAAAGCAATGACACATGCACACAACATATCCTCCAAAATCTGAATAGTACACTCTGACTGCCCGTCGGTCTGAGGATGAAACGTTGTGCTCAACTCGACCTGATTACCCAACTCTCTCTGTACGGATCTCGAAAACTGAGATGTGAACTGAGTAACCCTGTCAGAAATGATAGAAATTGGAACCCTATGCAATCGGACAATCTCTCTGATATAATCTCAGCTACCCGATCTGAAGAATAAGTAGTACCAAAAGGAATGAAGTGTGTGGACTTGGTCAGCCGATCCACAATAACCCATATATCATCAAACCTCCTCTAAGTCCATGGAAGCGCAACTACAAAGTCCATGGTGATCCGCTCCCACTTACACTCCGGAATATCTAATCTCTGAAGCAATCCACCTGGTCTCTTGTGCTCATACTTGACCTGCTGACAGTTGAGACACCGAGCCACGAACTCCACAACATCCCTCTTCATCCGCCTCAACCAATAATGTTGTCTCAGATCCTGATACATCTTCGCGGCACCCGGATGGATGGAATACTGCGAACTATGGGGCTCAGCTAGAATCAAATCTCGAAGTCCATCCATATTGGGCACGCAAATCCGGCCCTGCATCCTCATGACCCCATCATCACCAATAACCACATCCCTGGCATCACTGCGACGGACCCCGTCCTGAAGAACGAGCAAGTGTGGATCATCATACCGGTGTGCTCTAATCTGATCATAAAGAGAAGACCTGGAAGCTACACAAGCCAATACATGCGGGGCCTCTGATAGATCCAATCTCACCAGCTGACTCGCTAAGGCCTGAACATCAAGGGCTAATGGGTGCTCTACTACTGGAAGGTGGGCTAGACTCCCAAAACTTTATGCTCTGCGACTTAGGGCATCGGCCACTACATTGACCTTACCCAGATGATATAAAATAGTAAGGTCATAATCCTTGAGAAGCTCCAACAACCTCCTCTGACGCAAATTCAGATCCTTCTGCTTAAGCAGATGCTTCAAACTAAGGTGATCAGTGAAAATCTCACAATGCACTCCATACAAATAATGATGCCAAATATTCAAGGTGTGGACAATAGCTACTAGCTCAAGATCGTGCACTATATAATTCTTCTCGTGCACCTTCAACTGTCTGGACGCGTAGATAATCACCCTACCATCCTGCATCAAAACCGCTCCAAAGCCAACTCTCGAGGCATCACAGTAAACTCTATAAGAACCTGAACCTGTAGGCAAAATGTAAATACCCGTAAAATTTTCTTGTTTAAAATAATGCCTGAATGAGTCTTCGAGTTGTGTTTATTGTGGAAATTTTTAAAATGGACCTAAATTGAGTAAAAAGTACCCCCGGACTTAAAGAATAAAATTTACCAGAAAATGGGCATTATGCGATCGCATAACGTGTATGCGGACCGCATAATGGTGGCATACACGGGCAGATCACTGCCCTATTTGAGGATAAATATGCGGTCCAATATGCGATCGCATTTCGGTTCTGCGGACCGCATAGCTGCCGCATTGTTGCCTTTGATTTTTGGGAGGGAATTTATGCGATCACATAACGTGTATGCAGACCGTATAGTGGTCGCATACCTGGGCAGATTGTTTTCGATTTTGGCCCATCTTGAGGGCCATTCTGCGGTCGATTTTGCGGACAGCATGTCAGGAATTCGATCGCATTCCTGGCCGCATTCTTGTGTCGGGATCCTACTTTTCTAATTTTAAAACCCGACCCCAGTCCATTAAAACAACCTTCCCCTTCATTTTTAACCATTTTCTGAACAAAATTAGAGAGAGGGGAGAGAGGGTTCTTGAGAGAGAAAGCTTCATCTTTATCAATTGGATTTTCAAAGTCACTCAGGCCTGAAAATTTCGAGTAATCATCTTCTTATTCATTCTAACAGGTCAGAATCCCCAACCCCTTTCCATTAGTTTTCAGGTTTTACACAAAAGGGGACTCTCATGAATTGATTCTTGAAAATATAAGTTGATACCTTGCATGCATGATCATTAATGTCCATAATCTAGTAAGAGGAAGTGGGTTTGGGTAAAGTTCACAGAGAAGGGGTAGTAATCTAATGGGGTCGCCTAGCATTCGATCAAATGCTTAAAAAGAGTTCAAATTGTATGCATGATTTCCAATTCTGAGTTGAATATGTTTAATTGTGAACTAGATTGAAGGTACTAGTCGGCTCGGTGATTTGTGGGTAAAAGTTAAAAAGGAATTTCGACCCCAGGTATGTATGGCTAACTTTAACCTTTGTAGAATCCTCTTGTTGGGTCTGAGCATACGGCATGTGTACCTTGTTCGAAAATATGCGAATTGGTTGTTCCAAATATGTTGAGACGTAAGATTCTATTCTCTGATTGTCCCAGTTGATTGCCATACTATCGTACTATATGAGATTATGAGAAGTGTTTTGATGTGCCTATCTTATTATGTGCAAAGCTCGTAAATGCTCGAGGGTATCGATATGAAAGTATGTGTTAATGAATGAAAGAATGTTAATGTGCCCAAGTGCGGGAATGTATATGATGGCTAAAAATCATGCGTGGTAAGTAATGAAAAGGGGTATTGTGAAATAATGTAAATGAGTTGAACGATTATGGCAACACCGTGTACATGAATTACTGTTTGGTGAGAGTCATTTTGCCTTGAGCTCAAATAGAGAATTGTTGATATGAACTAAGTTCAGGTTGCTCGCTGCAACACGAACTAATAAGGATAATGATATGTGAGGTAATAAGGGTGGCCGAGGTAATAAGGGAGGTCGAGGTAATAAGGATGGAATGTGATCATTATCACTATTGAAAAGAAAATCTATGAAACTTGATGGGTTGTGAGGTAATAAGGGTGGCCGAGGAAATAAGGGTGGCCGAGGTAATAAGGGTTGTCGAGGTAATAAAGATGGACTGTGATCATTATAACTATTGAAATGAAAAATCGGGGAAACTCTTGAATATGGTGATGTTGAAAGGGGAAAAGGAGAGATTGTGAAACTTAATGATTTTAGTTGCTTCTTTCCACGTGCATTGATTGATTGGTTCTATTATTGTTTCTTACTTGTGTATTGTTTGATTGTACTTGGGATAAAGTTTATTCATACATAATAGTACTATTCCCCAGTACTAACGTCACTTTTGCCGGGGGCGCTACATTTTCTCCTATGAATGTAGGTAGTTCTACAGTAGGTAATTCAGCCCACCGTCAGTAGTGCCTCCTCTCCTTTCCTTCAGCTGATCTGATGAGCCCCACTTCTTCCGGGGGCCACGTACGGCTCATGTCGCCTTATTTTGAGTTTATTGTGTAGTGGAAGGTATAGCCGGGGCCTTGTTGCCGGCAAGTATTATATAAATATGTTGTATTTGTAGAGGCTCCGTAGACACAATGTGGGTGGTGTACATATGTGTTTTGGGTAAGTAATGGTACGGTTCAAAATCGTGATCCACGTTGGTAAAAGTTGTAAGTATTTTGTAAGCATTTGGTATCATATGTTGGTAATGATAAAAAGTAGAAATGAATTCAAGTTGTAAGTTTATGCTTAAATTATAAATGGATATTTCACATGAATAATGTATATTGAAATCACGGGGTAACACGTGGGATAGGAAAGGAAAACCAGGTTCGCTTGACCACGTTCATTCGGTTAGGCGCCGGTCTTGTCCCTCGATTTTTGGGCGTGACAAACTTGGTATCAGAGCCTAAGGTTTTTAAAGAATCCTAGGATGTCTCGGAGCCGTGTCTAGTAGAGCCCTTCTTATCGGTGTGTTGTCGACCACATCTATAATTAGGGGCTACATGGACATTTAGGAAGAAACCTTTTCATTGTTATTATATATCGTGCGGTGAAGTGGAAAGTGAAAATATTCTTGTCTAACTCGTGCTCTGTTCAAAAATTTTCAGTAATGGCACCAAAGAAGAGAAATTGACTCGGCCTAGAGGCCAATGCCACCCCAAGTGTGGCTGTGAATTATGTACCTGATGGTGCAGGTGAGAGAGAACCCCTGACTTTGAATCCACCTGGACTTTCTGTTCTAGACCAGAGTGTTCCTATTCCTGCTGCGGCGGAGTGTGCTGCAACCCCTTCCGTTGATATTCCTGATCCTTCTTCGATTCCAGCTTCAGGTCCCGGTACTTCCGATGGGGATCTTAGGGGAGCTGCTCATATGTTGACTCAGTTAGTGGCCGCTCGGGCCCAAAGATCTCATGCTGCCCCTGCGCCCTCTAGCGGACAGGGAGATTCCACCGGTTCCAGAGTCAACCAGTTTCTACGGTTGGCCCCTCCAGAGTTCTCAGGTATTGATCCGGAGGCCGATCCGCGGGATTTTCTAGATGAGATGTGCAAGACGCTTCGGGTTATAAAGGCTACAAAGACAGAGGGGGTTGAGTTAGAATCTTACAGGCTGAGGGGAGCAGCGTATTCATGATTCGAGATGTGGGAGAATTCCCGTGGGGAGGGAAGTCCTCCAGCGAGATGGGATGAGTTCGTTGATGCTTTCGTGGATCACTTCTTTCCTGTCGAGGCTATGGCAGCCTGTGATACGGAGTTTGAGGTTGTCAAGCAGGTTAATATGAGTGTGTGGGACTACCACATGGAGTTCGTGAGGTTGTCCAATTACGCTCCTCAGTTGGTATCGACTATGGGTGCTAGAGTTCGACGGTTTGTTCAGGGCCTCAGTCCCTTGCTGTTAATGAAGCTGCTACAGCTGCTTTGCACACAGACATGAATTATGGTAAGATAGTAGGATTCGCCCAGGCCACGGAGGCCAGAAAATTGAAGATAAGGTCGGAGAGGGAGAGTATCAGCAGGGCCAGGTCAGCGGGCCACTCGGGGAGTTCAGTTTGAGGAGGGAGACCAGTTCAGGGGAGAGGACCATCAGGGCCATCCCAGTCTTATGCTCAGTCCTCATCTAGTGCACCGGTATTAGTGCACCGTTATCAGCAGAGCAATCGTTGGGGACCAGGATCAGACAGTAGGAGACCCCATCAGTCCGGTCGTCCAGGTGGGAGGTTCCAGCAGTAGAGGAGGGATCCATGCCCTAAGTGTGGGAGGTTCCATACCGAGCCTTATTACCTGGATATCCCGGTATGCTACGGGTGTGGGATAAGAGGTCATATTCGGCGGGATTGGCATGCGCCCAGTCAGGGCATGGGTAGTGGTTTTGCTCAGCCGTCCGGTTCTTCAGTCGCCGCATCTTCAGTACGTCCTCCAACTCCCACAGGGCGTGGTGCAGTTAGGGGTGGAGTACGAGGTAGAGGTGGACCCAGTCACTTCTATGCTTTGAGTGGTCGCCGGAGTGCGGAGGCTTCTCCAGATGTTAGTACAGGTATTCTGACGGCTCAAGCACTTGGTGTTCATGCTCTTATTTATCCGGGGTCCTCTTTGTCATATGTTACCCCATTTATTTCTTCAAGTTTTGGGATAGAACCCGAACAACTTCATGAGCCATTTTTTGTGTCGACTCTGGTTGGTGATTCTATTATAGCCGCACGAGTCTATAGGAATTGTGTTGACACGGTGTGTGGTCGAGATACCACGGTCGATCTTATCGAACTTGGGATGGTAGATTTGGATGTTATCATGGGAATGGATTGGCTTTACTCGTTCTTTGCTAAACTCGATTGCCGAACCAGAATTTTGAGAAAAGAGTTTCCTAATGAGTCAGTTATTGAGTGGAAAGGGAATGGTGTGGTGCCAAAGGGTAGGTTTATTTCCTAACTTAAGGCCTTGAAGATGATTAAAAAGGGGTGTGTCTATCATTTGGTCCGGGTTGCGGACACCATTTCAGAAGTGTCTGCCCCCGAGTCCGTCCCAGTCGTTAAGGAGTTTCTTCAAGTATTTCTGGACGAGCTTCCAGGGATTCCGCCAGATAGAGAGATTGATTTCGGGATTGATGTATTGCTAGATACACAGCCAATATCTATTCCACCATACAAAATGGCGCCAGCAGACTTGAGGGAGTTAAAGGAGCAGTTGAAAGACTTATTATAGAAGGGGTTCATTCGGCCGAGTGTGTCGCCATGGGGAGCTCCGGTTCTTTTCGTCAGGAAGAAGGATGGGTCGCTTCGGATGTGTATTGATTATCGGCAGCTCAACAAAGTCACTATCAAAAACAAGTATCCATTTCCTCGGATAGATGATTTGTTCGACCAATTGCAGGGTGCGGGGTTTTTCTCCAAAATTGATTTACGATCAAGGTATCACCAGTTGAAGATCAGAGAGTAGGATATTCCTAAGACCGCCTTCAAAACTCGTTATGGCCATTTTAAATTTTTGATAATGTCCTTTGAACTGAACAATGCTCCAGCGGCATTCATGGATCTTATGAATCGGGTTTTTCAAACCGTTTCTTGACTCCTTCATGATTGTTTTATTGATGACATCCTTTTCTACTCGCGGAGTCGGGAGGATCATGCTAATCACCTCAGGGCAGTTCTTCATCAGCACCAATTGTATGCCAAGTTTTCAAAATGTGAATTTGGGCTGGAGTCAGTCGCGTTTTTGGGTCATGTTATTTCCAGAGAAGGGATTAAGGTTGATCCTTAGAAGATCGCAGCGGTGAAGGATTGTCCTAGACCAACGACCCCGACAGAGATTCGCAGTTTCTTGGGTCTAGCTGGGTATTATCGGAGGTTTATGGAGGGATTCTCTACCCTTGCCTCCCCATTGACTAAATTGACGCAGAAAGAAACTAAGTTCTAATGGTCCGACGCTTGTGAGAAGAGCTTTCAGGAGTTGAAATCAAGATTGACTTCAGGGCCGGTGTTAACTTTTCCAGAAGGCACAGAGGGATTTGTGGTTTATTGGGATGCTTCAAGGGTTGGTTTGGGATTTGTGTCGATGCAACATGGGAAGGTTATAGCCTATTCCTCCAAGCAACTCAAGAATCACGAGAAGATTTATCCGACGCATGATTTAGAACTCGCGGCAGTTGTGTTTGCATTAAAAATCTGGCGGCATTATTTGTATGGGGTCCGTGTGGAGGTTTTCTCAGACCACAAGAGTCTCCAATGTATGTTCAAGTAGAAGGAGTTGAATTTAAGCCAGCGACGATTGTTAGAATTGCTTAAGGATTATGATATGAATATCTTGTACCATCCAGGAAAAGCAAATATGGTGGCCAACGCTCTCAATCAGAAGTCTATGGGTAGTCTAGCTCATTTGGAGGAAGATCGGAGGTCGTTGGCTCGGGAGGTTTGTCAATTGGCTAGTCTGGGGGTCTGTATCTCGACCTCAAACGAGGGGAAGGTCATGGTGCATAATGTGGCAGAATTGTCACTTGTAGCAGAAGTCAAGGAGAAGTAGTTTATTGATACAGCATTGGCACAGTTGAAGGAGGCCGTTCTAAGTGGCAAGATTTCAGCATTTTCACTCGGTAGCGATGATGGTGTTTTACGGTTCCAGGGAAGGCTATGTGTTCCTGATGTGGATAATCTTCGGGAGAGGGTGATGGCGGAAGTCACAATTCCAGGTATTCCGTGCACCCAGGTTCTACGAAAATGTATCAAGATCTCCGGGAAGTTTATTGGTGGAGCGGTATGAAGAGAGGTGTGGCAAACTTTGTATCTAAATGTTCGAATTGTCAGCAAGTGAAGGGCGAGCATCAGAGGCCCGGTGGGTTAACTCAGCTTATGGAAATTCCAATGTGGAAATGGGAAATGATCAACATGGATTTAGTGGTAGGGTTACCTCGCACTCAGCGCAAGTTCGACTCGATTTGGGTGATAGTGGATCGACTCACGAAATCAGCTCACTTCTTGCCAGTCAAGTCCACCAATACTGCAGAACAGTACGCTTAGTTGTATATCATGGAAATAATCAGGCTTCATGGTACTCCTGTTTCTATTATCTCAGATCGAGGAGCCCAGTTCACGGCTAATTTTTGGAGGAAATTTTAGCAAGGTTTGGGTACTCAGGTAAACCTCAGCACGGCTTTTCATCTGCAGATTGATGGTCAGACAAAGCGGACTATTCAGATGATTGAAGATATGTTACGGGCTTGTGTGTTGGACTTCAAGGGTAGTTGGGATGATCATTTACCGCTTATCGAATTTTCTTACAATAACAGCTTTCACGCTAGTATCCAGATGGCCACATTCGAGGCATTGTACGGAAGAAGGTATAGATCTCCGATCGGGTGGTTCGAGGTTGGTGAGGCAGAATTGTTAGGGCTAGATCTTGTGCACCAGGCATTGGAAAAAGTCAGAGTCATTTAAGAGAGGATGAAAACTGCTCAGAGCCGTCAAAACTCCTATGCGGACGTTCGCCGAAGAGAATTGGAATTCCAAGTAGATGATTGGGTATTCTTGAAGGTATATCCCATGAAGGGAGTGATGCGGTTTGGTAATAAAGGTAAATTGAGCCCAAGGTATGTCGGGCCATATCGGATTGCTCGAAGGATAGGGCAAGTGGCTTATAGGTTGGAATTACCCCCTGAATTGTTGTTAGTGCACCCGGTGTTCCACGTGTATATCCTGAAGAAAGTGGTTGGAGACCCATCAGCCATCGTGCCAGTTTAGACTATTGAGATTAATGAAGAACTATCGTATGAAGAGGTTCCGGTTGCTATTCTTGATAGACAAGTCCGTAGATTGAGTAATAAAGAAATTGCTTCAGTTAAAGTATTGTGGCGAAGTCAGCACATTGAGGAAGCCACGTGGGAAGCGGAAAATGAGATGAAAGAAAAATATCCCCATCTAATTGAATAAGTCTAGTAGTGTTCGTCTGAACTGTCATCTCTAAGAAAGTTATATTTTATGTTCAGTTTTGTGCAAAAGCACCCCATCTTCCCCTTATTGTCTTATTGTTGTAAATTCCCAATGTGTGCTGAAACTGAACCGTTGTTACTAATTGGGTAGTGTGCAACCCTTGAAGTAAATGAAATTTTTGTGGAACGTATGTGTTAGGCAAGTGATTAATAGTAGTGTAGGTTGGTAATGATTAATTGAAATTAATATTATATTGAGGTGATTGGGTTGTATGAGACTCATTAAAATGACCAAGTTATGTGCAAGAATGTGAATCATGTGCAAATTTGTGGTATAAGAATAAGAGATATGTGTAGTTGATGAAATGATTGAATATTTGCAAATTGTTGAGGTAACAACGTTGTGTGAGTTATTGGGTGATTAAAACTGTGTAATGGAGCTTCGAAATGTGTTTCGGGGGCTCTCTGACAGGTAGATAGGTCTAATTACAAAGGGAACTCTGGCAAAAAATTTCTAAAATATTGGAGTTAGTGAAAATCTAGAGGTTGCATATCATGCTTTCAAAACTAATTGATTTCCAAAATCCTCATTCGAGGACGAATGATTCTAAGGGGGGAGGATGTAAAGACCCGTAAAATTTTCTTGTTTAAAATAATGCCCGAATGAGTCCCCGAGTTGTGTTTATTGTGGAAATTTTTAAAACGGACCTAAATTGAGTAAAAAGTACCCTGTGACTTAAAGAATAAAATTTTCCATAAAATGGGCATTATGCGATCGCATAACGTGTATGCGAACCGCATAATGGTCGCATACACGGGTAGATCACTGCCCCATTTGAGGACAACGATGCGGTCCAATATGCGATCGCATTTCGGTTCTGCGGACCGCATAGCTGTCGCATTGTTGCCTTTGATTTTTGGGAGGGAAGTTATGCGATGCACTATGCGATCGCATAATGTCTATGTGGACCGCATAGTGGTCGCATACCTGGGCATATAGTTTTTGATTTTGGTCCATCTTGAGGGCCATTTTTTGAACCGCGTGTTAGGAATGCGATCGCATTCCTGACCGCATTCTTGTGTCGGGCTCCTATTTTTCTAATTTTAAAACCCGACCCCAGTCCATTAAAACACCCCTACCCTTCATTTTTAACCATTTTCTGAATAAAATTAGAGAGAGGGGAGAGAGGGTTCTTGAGAGAGAAAGTTGCATCTTTATCAATTGGATTTTCAAAGTCACTCAGGCCTGGAAATTTCGGGTAATCATCTTCTTCTTCATTCTAACAGGTAATAATTCTCAACCCCTTTCCATTAGTTTTCAGGTTTTAAACAAAAGGGGACTCTCATGAATTGATTCTTGAAAATATAAGTTGATACCTAGCATGCATGATCATTAATGTCCATAATCTAGTAAGAGGAAGTGGGTTGGGGTAAAGTTCACATAGAAGGGGTGGTAATCTAATGGGGTCGCCTAGCATTCGATCAAATTCTTAAAAAGAGTTCAAATTGTATGAATGATTTCCAATTCTGAGGTGAATATGTTTAATTGTAAACTAGACTGACGGTACTAGCCGGCTCGGTGATTTGTGGGTAAAAGTTAAAAAATAATTTCGACCCCAGGTATGTATGGATAACTTTAACCTTTGTAGAATCCTATTGTTGGGTCCGAGCATGCGGCATGTGTACCTTGTTCGAAAATATGCGAATTGGTTGTTCAAAATATGTTGACACGTAAGATTCTATTCTCTGATTGTCCCAGTTGATTGTCATACTACCGTGCTATATGAGATTACGAGAAGTGTTTTGATGTGCCTATCTTATTATGTGCAAAGCTCGTAAATGCTTGAGGGTATCGATATGAAAGTATGTGTTAATGAATGAAAGAATGTTAATGTGCCCAAGTGTGGGAATGTATATGATGGCTAAAAATCATGCGTGGTAAGTAATGAAAAAGGGTATTGTGAAATGATGTAATGAGTTGAATGATTATGCAACACCTTGTACATGAATTACAACTTGGTGAGAGTCATTGTGACTTGAGCTCAAATAGCGAATCGTTGATATGAACGTGTGTTCCTTGAAAGGACGAATTCTTGTGATTTGATTGTTTGTGGTTGTTGTTACGAAATATGATTGTCGGGTGGGATCGGGTTGCGCGCCGCAACACGAACTAATAAGGATAATTAGATGTGAGGTAATAAGGGTGGTCGAGGTAATAAGAGAGGTCGAGGTAATAAGGATGGAATGTTATCATTATCACTGTTGAAAAGAAAATCTATGAAACTTGATGGACTGTGAGGTAATAAGGGTGGCCGAGGAAATAAGAGTGGCCGAGGTAATAAGGGTGGCCGAGGCAATAAGGATGGAATTTGGTCATTATCACTATTTAAATTAAAAATCGGGGAAACTCTTGAATATGTTGATGTTGAAATGGGAATAGGAGAGATTGTGAAACTTCTTGATTTTGATTGCTTCTTTCCACGTGCATTGATTGATTGGTTCTATTACTGCTTCTTACTTGTGTATTGTTTGATTGTACTTGGGATAAAGTTTGTTCATACATACTAGTACTATTCCACAGTACTAACGTCCCTTTTGCCGGGGGCGCTACATTTTCTTATATGAATGTAGGTGGTTCTACAGTAGGTAATTCAGCCCACCGTCAGTAGTGCCTCCTCTCCTTTCCGTCAGCTGATCTGGTGAGGCCCACTTCTTCCCGGGGCCACGTGTGGCTCATGTCGCCTTATTTTGAGTTTATTGTGTAGTGGAAGGTAGGGCCTTGTTGCCGGAAAGTATTATATAAATTTGTTGCATTCTTAGATGCTCCGTAGACACAATGTGGGTGGTGTACATATGTGTTTTGGGTATGTAATGGTACGGTTCGGAATCGTGATCCATGTTGGTAAGTGTTGTAAGTATTTTGTGAGCATTTGGTATCATATGTTGGTAATGATAAAAAGTAGATATGAATTCAAGTTGTAAGTTTAAGCTTAAGTTATAAATTGCTATTTCACATGAATAATGTATATTGAATTCACGAGGTAACGCGTGGGATAGGAAAGGCAAATCAGGTTTGCTTGATCGGGTTCATTCGGTTAGGCGCCGGTCTCGTCCCTCGATTTTGGGGCATGACACAAAATCAATATCAGAGTTGTAGTCAAAGCTGACTTGAGCTTCTGAAAGCTCTCTTCACACTCCTTAGTCCACCTGAACTGAGCACCCTTCTGGGTCAGTCTGGTCATAGGTGCTGCAATGGATGAAAAACTCTCTACGAAACGGCAATAGTACCCTACAAAACCAAGGAAACTGCAAATCTCGGTAGCTGATGACGGTCTAGGACAGCTCTGCACCGCCTCTATCTTCTTTGGGTCAACCTAAATACCCTCGGTGGACACCACGTGCCCCAAGAACGGTACTGAATCAAGACAAAACTCACACTTTGAAAATTTCGCATAAAATCTCTTCTCCCTCAAGGTCCGAAGCACGACTCTCAAATGTTGCTCATGATCCTCCTGAGATCGAGAATACACCAAGATATCGTCAATAAACACGATGACGAAAGAGTCCAGATAAGGTCGGAATACACTGTGCATCAAGTGCATAAAGGCTGCTGGGGCATTGGGCAGCCCGAATGACATAACCAAAAAATCATAATGACCATACCTAGTCCTGAAAGCAGTCTTCGGAATATCTGGCCTCCTAATCCTCAACTGATGATACTCGGAACACAAGTCAATCTTGGAAAATACCCTGGCAGCCTGCAGCTTATCAAACAAGTCATCTATACGAGGCAATAGATGCCGGTTCTTCACCGTAACTATGTTCAGCTGCCGCTAATCAATACACATACGCATAGAACCATCCTTCTTCTTTACAAACAACACCGGTGCACCACAAGGTGACACACTAGGCCGAATGAACCCCTTATCTAGGAGTTCCTGAAGCTGCTCCTTCAATTCCTTTAGCTCCAATGGTGTCATACGATAAGGTGGAATAGAAATAGGTTGAGTGCCTGGCACCAGGTCAATACCAAAATCAATGTCCCTGTCAGGTGGCATGCCTGGCAGGTCTGCAAGAAACACGTCCGGAAAGTCACGGACCACAGGAACCGAATCAATACCGGGAGTCTCACCACTGACATCCCTCACAAAATCCAGATAAGATAAACACCCCTTCTCAACCATATGCTGAGCCTTCAGGTAGGAGATCACCCTGCTAGGCATATACTCAGAAGAACCTCTCCACTCAACCCTCGGACATCCTGGCATAGCTAAGGTCACGGTCTTTGCGTGACAATCAAGAATAGCATGATACGAAGATAATAATCCATGCCCAATATCAAATCAAAATTGACCATGCTGAGTAACAGCCGATCCACTCGGGTCTCCAGACCCCCGATAGATATCATACATGACCAATACACACGGTCCACAACAATAGTATTGCCCACCGGAGTCGACACATGAACAGACGTAACTAAAGACTCACAGGGCATATCCATAAAATGGGAAAAATATGATGAAACATAGGAATATGTAGAACCAGGGTCAAATAAAGCCAAAGCATCTCGGCGACAGACTGATACAATACCTGCGATCACTTCATTGGAGGCCATATCATTTGGCCTGGATGGAAACACATACATACGGGCCTGACCTCTACCTGCTCGACCTCCCTCTCTAGGGCGATCTCTAGCTGACTGACTACCACCCCTGGCTGTCTGGGCGGGTGGTGAAGTAACTGAAGCTGAAGTCGAGGGCTGGCCCCTCTGTTGAGAAGAACCACCAAGACGACGTGGATACTGCCTCCACATGTTCCCAAACTCGTCGCACTCAAATCAACTCCCCGGAGCTGGAGACGAGGACTAATAGAAACCCCTGGCACCATAATGGCCACTAGAAGAATCATGCATAGAGGAACTCTGAAGTGACGGTGCTCAAGCTGTACTCTAGGCTGGGAGGGCACCAAATGAAGAACGGCCTGGCTGAGAACCACGGGGACCATGACCCGAAGATGCACCACTATAGGCTGGGCGGACTAACTGAGGAGGCCTAAATGAACGACCTCTACCATGCTGTAATTCCCCCCTGGAAGGAGCACCACTAAAACCACCGATCCACGAGGCATCTTGGCCTCCCTCTCCTCCCGTTCCTGGCGGCGAACTGACTCAATATCTCGAGCAATATCAACAACCTGCTATAATGTAACATCTGATACCCTCTACCGAGTCATGAAAAGGCGAAGCTGATAAGTGAGGCCATCCACGAACCTCCTAATCCTCTCCTTATCAGTAGGGACCAACTCGGTGGTATGAAGAGCCAAACTCTGAAAACCGCATCTCATACTGCGTCACTGATAGTTCCCCCTTACGCAACTGCTCAAAAAGGCTGCACTGCTCCTCCCTGTGAGACTAGGGTACATACTTCTCCCAAAATATAGTGGAGAATTGCTGCCAGGTGAGGGGTGCTGAACCAACAGGCCTACGCCTCTCAAAAGACTCCCACCAAGTGAAGGCAGCACCAGAAAACTGAAAGGTAGCAAATGAGACCCCACTAGTCTCCAAAATCCCAGCAGTACACAGCATCCTCTAACACTTATCTAGAAAACCCTGGGAATCCTCGCCCTCAGCACCACTGAATGTCGGATACTGAAGTCTACTAAACCTCTCCAGTCTACATTGCTCGTCCTCTGTCATAGCCAGAACCACGAAATCCCGAACTGGAGCAACCAGCTGGGTTGGAACCACCCCCGGTGTATGCTGGCCCTGAGTAGTCTGCTCAGGTGTCCGGGCAACTGGAGTCTAACTGCCTCCCCCGGCCTGAGAAGTAGCAGCAACTGCCTGAGCAAGGGTGGTACACACAATCAAGATCTGAGCCAAGGTCTCCTAAAGACCCGGAATAACAATAGGCATTGCTGGTGCCTGAGCCTTTCCCGCTGGATTATCTGCAGTGGGAATCTGATCCTGAACGGTAGGGGGATCAACTGGCACTGCACGGGCTGGACCCCTACCTCTACCATGGCCTCGACCGCGGCCTCGACCTCTCGCTGGTCTAGCTGGTGGCGGATCATCCTGATCGGTAGCACGAGACCTCACCATCTATGAGAGAAGGAAACAACAGAAGTTTAGTTTTTCCACAATCAACAAAATGGCACGACAGAATTCAAGAAAAAAAATGAGATTGTTCCTAAGGGTTCTGCAGCCTCTAAAAGTTAAGTACAGACGTCTCCGTACCGATCCGCAAAACTATACTAAACCAGCTCATGACTGTGGAGTCCTATGTAAACTAGTCTCTGATACCAACTTGTCACAACCCCAAATGCTCAACCGGTCGTGATGGCTCCCTTCATGGAACTAGGCTAGCCAATTCACATATTTACAATTTCTTTCTAAAATCCCAACCATTTGCAACATTCCATAACGCATATAGAATTGCTGAATCCATTAGGCAAAATAAACAGTTAAACAGTCTAAACCATCCCCAAAATACCGAGTTAACATGTCATTAGCATCTAAGGAAATATACCAAAAAGTCTATTATTATAATACAAAACCTCCGAACGAATAACTAGGTACACCATATGAAGGGAAAATAGAGATGCTACGGATGCTGAACAGCTACCTCTATGTCCCGAACTCCGGATCCGAACAGAATAGATGGCTAACGCTCGGTATCAACACATGTATCTGCACACAGGGGTGCAGGGAGTAACGTGAGTACGCCAACTCAGTAGTAATGGACATAAATCAAGTCTAAGCAGTAAGAAACACATAAAATCAAATCATCAATTCACAATATGCACAGCCTTTCTTTCCAACAGTATATATATATATATATATATATATATATATATATAGAGAGAGAGAGAGAGAGGGAGGAAATCAACATGCCTTAAAAGCCAATTCCAGTAAAATCCTTTGAAAAATGTGTTTTCCAAATATTTTTAGAACTAAAAACACATGAATAAATTAGTGAAAAATAAAATAAATCATAAATAGCCCCTCGGGCAAAAACATGAATCATAAATCGCCCCTCGGGAAGAACATCGCTCAGCACCTCACAGCCACTCAGTATCAGCCCCTCGGGCAACCTCACTGTCACTCGTGTCTCCCAGTCACTCGTCACTCGCACCAGTAGGTACCTGCGCTCACTGGGTGTGTGTACAAACTCCAGAGGGGCTCCTTCAGCCCAAGCGCTAATATCAAGCCACCTCGTGGCGTATCATATCCTCATAATAAGGCCCTCGACCTCACTCAGTCAGAACCTCTCAAAAGCCCCCCGGGCGTATCAGTAAAATGAGGTACTCGACCCAAAAGCATCATTTTATATTTCAAAATAGTGTAAATAAGGCTGAGTTTCAAAATCAGTTAAACATAACATGACCTAGTGTAAATCATAAATCAACAGCGAGGAAATAACTGGAAAAATCCCACAAGGGGTCTAAACAAGTCGGCACGAGGCCCAAAACATGGCTTATAGACCAAATATGTCAATAGTTTTAGAACACAATTTAACATATGATTTAGAGTAAAATACGCAACTCAATAGTCGTCGCCGAGAGGACTAAGTCCAATCCAAAAATCAGTGCGTGCCACATACTCATCATCTGACATGTGTACCATTCTAAAAACAGTGAGAAACATGAAGTCCAGGGATCATACCCTCAGGACAAGATTTATAGCCATTACTTACCTCTATCGGGCCACAATACTAATCAGCGATCCTCTTGCCCCTAAAATTGGCTCTCGATTGCTCCGAGTCTAACCCAAACCATATTACATCATCAATATACGCTAAAGGAACAAAACTCAATCGAAAGCTATCAATTTAAAGCACAATTCCCAAAATTGGCAAAACCCGAGCCCCGTGCCCACATCTCGAAATTCGATAAAATTCGCGTCACAAGAATCATTATCCCTCTCCGAGTCTATACATATAAAATGCATCACAATCCAACCACAAACAACGCCTAAATTCCTTAATTTACAAGTCTCAATTTCTCAAGCCCTAAACCACCAATTTTATGCCATTTAACCAAAGTTTCCAAGCCTAATCCGTCACAAACTAGCATAGAAACGATTTTTTAATCCGGGAAACTTACCTCCACTGAAGACCTTCAAATTCCTCCTTCAATTTGCTCCAAAACCAGCTCAATCATGCATGTAAAATGAAAGAAATGCCAAAATTTTGCGGAGGCACCTATTTATAATTTCTGTCCATTTCATTCGCACATGCGGACCATTCCTCGCACCTGCGGACCCGCACCTGCGGTCCCAAGTGCGCACCTGCGAAATCCCACTAATAGTCCAAACTTCGCACCTGCGAGTCCTTTTCCGCACCTGCGAATTCCTCCAGCCGGACCATTTTTTGCACTTGCGCAAGGATCTTTGCACCTGCGGCCATCGCACATGCGGCTCCCCATACGCAGGTGCGGCCACACCAGTAAATTAACACCAGCAGCTATTATGCTGCAAATTCCTAAGTCCAAACCTCCGCTAACCATCCGAAATCAATCCCGAGCCCCTCGGGGCCCCAACGAAACATACCAACACATCCCGTAACATCATTCAAACTTAGTCGAGCCTTCAAAACATCCAAAACAACACAAAAACACCAAGATTACATCAAATTCAAGCCTATGAACTTTGAAACTTTAAATTTCGCCAATGATGCCGAAACCAACCAAAACACATCGGATTGTTCTGAAAATTATCACACATATCCAAAATGACATTACAAACCTGCTCCAATTTCCAGAATTCCATTCCGACCTTGACAGCCTATTTTTCACTGCCGACCAGAAATCGCCAAAAACTAACTTTCGCCAATTCAAGCCTAATTCTACACCGGACATCAAAACTTCATTCCGAACACACTCCTAAGTCACAAATCACCTAATGAAGCTATCCGAGCCATCAAAATTTACATTCCGAGGTCGTTTACCAATAAGTCAACTCCCAGTTGACTTTTTCAACTATTAGGTTAATTTAAGAGACTAAGTGGCTCTTTCTCACCACAACCACTCCGAACCTAAACCAACCGACCCAACACAACATAAATAGGCTAAGAGGCATATGATAAAGCATAAATGGGGCAAACGGGGCTAATATCACGAAACGACCGGCCGGGTTGTTACACACATGGAATTTAAATATTTTTTATATCAAGTTGATTGTTAGTCATATTTGGACTGATAGAGGGAAAGAGCATATATTTAGCCAATAGTTCGGACTTTGTTTTGGCCTTTTTTGTAACTTCATCCTCCTTGTTTGTGTTCTATTCGAAGTTGTCTAATGGTCAATTCGTCTCTTTCGACTCTCTCATTTTTGCCTCGAATTTTTTGTTTCTTACAATAATGGCACATGATTAAGCTGAATTAAACTTATATAAAAATGTTTATCAAATTGGTATTTGTTAAAGAACTGAAAAAACAGATGAATAGTAGTGACATTTATAATTGTAACAGCTAACATAAAACTTTCACTCTATCTTTTGAACCGTCGTAAGTGTGCTTTATCGACGATTTGCTTATTAATCACTATCAAAATACATTTATATTATAATTTTTAAATCGTATATACCTCGAGGAAGAAGTGAATATGAAATTATGAAATGAATGCTTACAAACTCTATATGCACAACAGCAACAACAACAACAATAACAACAACCCAGTATAATCCTACTAGTGAGGTCTAGGAGGTAATGTGTATGCAGACCTTACCCCTACCTTGGGGTAGAGAGGTTATTTTCGATAGACCCTCGGCTCCCACCCTCCAAGAACTCCCCACCTTGCTCTTGGGGTGACTCAAACTCACAACCTCTTGGTTGAAAGTAGAGGGTGCTCACCACCATAGAAACCCACTCTTGTCAAACTCTATATGCACAACTACATAGAAATTCTAAAAAAGGAAAATGAAACCAAATTTTTTAATCTAGTTAATTAGTACACAATACTGAAATATGTATATCGACTATTCATTACTATACATAGGTAATGTTGGGATCAACTAAGATACTTTTAATATGGTATGATATTGTCCTCTTTGATCCAAGATCACACAATTTTTCGCAAAAGGCCTCACACCATTAAGAGATCAATTTTCGAGATTCACTTTATGTCCCCGTCATCGCCAAAGTATTTATGGCGTCCAAAGCCAATAACTAGCTCACTACTAGAAATTCGGGAAAAACAGTCCACAAAAATCGACCAAAGTCGGTCGACAATGGCCAATAACTGTCCAAAACGTGATCATTAACGTGTGGTCCGTATTTTGAAGGTCTAAAGAGCATACCTACCAAAGTTGGTCGAAAATTACCGATCAACATTGGTTGGTATGTTACACGACCATCTGATAATTTGATTGACTTACCAACCAACAATGGTTGGAATGATATTTTAATAATTTAATTTAATCGACCAACATTGGTTGGTGTTTTAGATTTATTAATTTTTCTTACCGACCAATTTTGGTCGGTATTGGAAAATATTTTTTTATAAATAATTAAAATTTAAAAATACCGACCAACGTTGGTCGGTAATCTGGACAGGGCAGACAACTTACCGGCCAAAGTTGGTCGGTAATGTTGAATTTCTGGAAATTCAATGTGCATTAACCGACCAAAATTGGTCGGTAATTTGCAATTTAATTTTTTTATTAGTTACTGACCAAGGTTTTTTCGGTTTCTGGGATTAATTTTGGTAGAAAATACCTATTTTGGTAGCTACACCACCTGCCAAATAAAAACAGCATACCAATACCCCAATCCACATATAATAACCACTAATTCACCACATACAACTCCTAATTCACCACAAATCCAACAAAACATCTAACAACACCAACAACCAAACATCCAATTAATACTTTAAAACTAACAAACTAAATTTCAATTAAACATCACAATCCAAAAACAAGAAAAAACTAAGTAATCACAACAAGTTCAAAATTGTTCAATTTAATTAAAAAACTACTTCTATTAGTCTAATTCAAAGTATATCAAAGTATTGGTCAAGTGGTGTTTTCTATAACATCATCACCATCTGATGAACTTTCATCTACAAGACGGTATAGAGAATGGTCTTGTGAAGGACATGAAGAGCGATCATGGGTCACACGGGAGGAACGATCACGTGGAGGTCGAGCCTCTGGCGATGACTCACGAGATCGGGCAACGAAAAATCTCCAGTAGAAAGGAGAGTTCTAATCTGAGCTTACATACCAAAGAATTGAGCATCTTTGAGCCTTTCTCTTCCTTGGTCGCTTCTAGCTCGGATGTAAGCTTTGTCACTATCTCCCGCATAGCTGAGAGGCTCTCCCTATTAAGTTCCTCGCTCTGTGAGGAAGTCCATATTCCTTGCATTACACACCTATAGGGATGGATTTTTTTCTCAGGAAGCCTGTATACCTTCCCCTTTTTTGGACCGCCAACAACCTCTAACTGTATTCTTTCAGCATCCTCATCCGAAGATTGGGTTGGCTCGTCCAATTCACTAGCTGGCCTCCAACAACCTCCAACTATATATTTCTATTTCCTGAACTGCATTTCTTTCCGGTATTTCTTTCATTATCAGATATAGTAAGGGTTGGTAACTCTATATGACACTGGCTAACTTTAGAGGTTGTGGTTATCAGTTTCAGTTGGCTATTTGGTTATGTTCTATATTTCTATTATTCTGTTAAATACTACGTACAAGTTTTGTATAGGTGCCCTGCCTTAGCCTCGTCACTACCTAGTCGAGGTTAGGCTTGGCACTTACCAGTACATGTGGTCGGTTGTAAAGATACTACACTTCTTCACATTGTGCAGATTTTGGAGACGGTCCTAGCAAAGGCCATTAGTGAGCTCGGATCAGATATTTGTGGAGACTTGAGGTACGACTGTTCAGCGCCCGCAGCACCTAGAGTCCCCATCCTATTTTCTTTTAGCTGTACAACTTCGTTCAGACAACTTTATACTTATTTCAGACCTTTATGTGTATTACTTTAGAAGTTCGTGAACTTGTGACACCAGATTCAGGGAAATATAATAGACGGTTGGCTATTTAACTTTTGCATTTGTACTTAGAACATATATGTTATTTTAGTTCATTATCAATGTTACAGTTTAAACTGCTAAAAGAAGTAAAATGTTCTAACGTTGGCTTGCCTAGCAAGTGAACTGTTAGGCTCCATCACGATCCCGACGGTGGGAATTGCGGGTCGTGTTAAGTTGGTATCAGAGCACTAGGTTACATAGGTCTCACGAGTCACTAGCAAACTTAGTAGAGTCTGGAGGATCGGTACGGAGACGTTTGTACTTATCTCCCAGAGGCTATGAAGTTAGGAAAAAAATTCACTTTTATTCAACTCTGTCATGCGATTTTGTTTTCTCAGTAATGATTGAACTCTTCTGTTCTTCTTCTCTTGCAAATGGCGAGAATGCATATTGCTTCTTCAGCTAAACAACAATCGGAGCCTCCAGCAGCAGCTCCTACGAGGGGCAGGGGTCGAGCCCGAGGCAGGGGCAGGGGCAGGGCTCAGCCCAGAGCCCGAGCAGCAGCCCCAGCCGTGGAGCCTCAGGTAGAGTTCGATGAGGAGGTTACAGCTCAGACTATTCGTGCCGGACCAGCTCAGGTCCAGAGGGGTTTATTGCCATCCCAGTGCTTCAGGATGCTTTTGTCCGATTAGTGGGTCTTATGGAGAGTGTGGCCAAGACTGGCTCATTCCCCATGGCACTAGTTGTATCTCAGGCTGGAGGAGGAGCCCATACTTCCGCTACTCACACTTCAGAGCATATGGCTCCCCAGTTTCAGACTCCAGCAGCTCATCCAGTCGGGGTAGTTCAGCCGGTTGCTGCGGCACAGCCCGATGATGGGTCAACTATGTCTTCTGAGGCTTTGTGGATATTGGATAGGTTTACCAAGATCTTTCCAGTCCATTTTAGTGGTGCCACTTCAGAGGATCCACAGGAGTATCTTGATAGATTTCATGAGATTCTTCGAAACATGGGTATTTGGAGACCAATAGGGTCAACTTTTCTGCTTTTCAGATGACTGGATCTGCCATGAAATGATGGAGGGATTATTTGTTGGCCGGACCGGCTCGCCTTCTCTTACTTGGGACCAGTTCTCTCATCTATTCTTAGAGAAGTTTTTTCCTATCACCTTGAGGGAGGAGCGTCACCGTTAGTTCAACCATCTCCAGCAGGGCAGTATGACTGTTACTCAGTATGAGACCTGTATTTTGGATCTGGTCCGTCATGCTATTCTTTTACTTCCTACTAAGAGAGAGGATGTGGAGGTTTATTGAGGGACTTGCTCAGCCTATTATATTGCAGATGGCTAAAGAGACTGGGAGTGAGTTTTCTTTCCAGGATGCGGCCAATGTCACCAGACAAGTCAAGATGGTTCTTGCACAGGGAGGTCAGGGGTCAGACAAAAGACCTCATCATTCCGGTGGATCCAGCAGCGCCTCATCTGGAGGCAGGGATATTTTTGGTAGAGGCCATCCTCCCAGGCTGTTCCATTCAGTGCTTCAGGTGTCCCACAGTGCTTCAGGGAGTCGTGGTTCTTATGTGCCTCCTTCTGGGCAGCTAGCCTATAGTGCACCACCAGCTCCTATCAGAGCATCTCCTCTTTAGAGTTATTGTCGTGGTCAGCTAGCTCGTCCGAGTCAGTCTCAGTTTCCACAGCCACAGTATCAGGATGGATGTTTTGAGTGTGGTTATTATGGGCATATATGGAGGACCAATCCGAGATTATTGGGTGTTCATCCAAAATCATCATACGAATGTGTTGGAACCATTAAATTCTGATTCCGAGGTCGTTTATTCAAAATGTTGACCTAAGTCAAACGTAGCCTTTTAAAGCCAAACAAAGGAACCTAGTGTTCCGATTTCAACCCAAGCCTTTCCAAATCCTGAACTAACCATCCCCCCAAGTCCTAAAACAGTTAAAGCACATACAGGGAGTCTTATCTAGGGGAACCCGGATTTAGAAAGAAAAATGACAGGTCGGGTCATTACATTCTCGACCTCTTAAACTAACATTCTTCCTCGAATGGGTCTAGAATCATACCTAGAGTATTGAATAAGTATGGATATTTCTGCCGCATGTCCTCCTTGGCCTCCCAAGTCGCCTCCTAGACTTGTTGGCCCCTCCACTGAACCTTTACCGCAGAAATTTTCTTGGACCTCAACTAGGGAACCTGCCTATCAACAATGGCAACTAGCTCCTCCTCATAACCCAGGCTCTCATCTAACTGAATTGTGTTGAAGTCTAACACATGTGACGTGTCGGCATGATACCTCCGGAGCATAGACACGTGGAAGACCGGATGAACCCCCGATATACTGGGAGGCAAGGAAAGCTCATAAGAAACCTCCCCAACTCGTCTCAACACTTCAAATGGACCTATAAACCTTGGGCTAAAGTTTCCCTTCTTCCCGAACCTCATGATCCCCTTCATCGACGAGACCTTCAAGAGAAATTTTTCACCCACCATAGATGAAAAATCACGCACCTTCTGATCCACATAACTCTTCTGTCTCGATTGTGTTGTATGAATTCGCTCTTGAATCAACTTCACATATTCTAAGGCATCCTTCACCAAATCGGTAACATACAAATTAGCCTCACCGAGCTCAAACCATACAATGGGTGAACGACATCGTCAACCATATAAGGCCTCAAATGGAGCTATCTCGATGCTGGACTGATAATTGTTGTATAAGAAAACTCAGCCAAAGGCAAGATATGATCCCACTGCCCTCCGTAGTCAATCACACATGCTCTTAGCGTATCCTCCAAGATCGGAATTGTCCGCTTCGACTGCCCCTCGGTATGTTGATGAAAGACTGTGTTGAGCTCTACACGGGTCCCCAAATCACTCTGTGCTGCTCTCCAGAAATGCAAAGTAAACTGGGGGCCTCTATCTAATATGATGGAAACAAGAATGCCATGCAACAAAATAATCTCCTAAATGTAAATCTGGTCCAACCTCTCTGAAGAATACGTTGTCACAACCGGAATGAAGTGTGCTGACTTGGTCAACCTGTCAACAATGACCCAAACTGCATCAAACATCTGCAAGGTCTACGACAACCCAACTACGAAGTCCTTATTAATGCGCTCCCATTTCCACTCAGGTATAGCCATATTCTGAAGTAAGCCACCTGGCCGCTGATGTTCATACTTAACCAACTGACAATTTAGGCATCTCGCCACATGCTCAAATATGTCCTTCTTCATTCGTCACCACTAATAATGCTGCCTCAACTCGCGGTACATCTTCGTAGCACCTGGATGAATAGAATACCGAGAACTATGTGCCTCTTCTAGAATATTTTCCCTCATCCCATCAACCATAGGAACACATAGATGACCCTCGAGTGCAAAACATCATCCTCACTATAGTAACCTCTGTGGAACCACCCTATAGTGTCGTCTCTCTGAGAACCAACAAGTGTGGATCATCAAACTGACGAGCCTTGATCTGCTCAGATAGTGAAGACTGGGCGACAACGCATGAAAAAACTCGGCTGGGCTATGAAATATCAAACCTAACATGTCTGTAAGCCAAGGAATTAATGTCAAAAGCTAGTGGCATCTCCTCTGCTGAAATGAATGCCAAACTACCCATACTCTCTGCCTTTCTGCTCAAGGCATCCGCAACTACATTTGCCTTGCCTTGATGAAAAGGGTGGTAATATCATAGTTCTTTAGTAACTCAAGCCACCCGCGCTGCCTCGAATTGAGATCCCTCTGTTTGAAAAAATGTTGCAAGTTGCGATGATCGGTGTAAACCTCAGAGGACACCCCATAAAGATAATGCCTCAAGATCTTAAGAGCATGAACAATCGTGGGCAATTCCAAATCGTGCACAGGGTAATTCTTCTCGTGGATCTTCAGATGACGTGAAGCATATGAAATAACTCGCCCCTCCTGCATTAATACACAACCCAAACCAACGTGTGAAGCGTCACAATACACAGTATACATCCCTGAATCGGAAGGCAACACTAACACTGGTGTTGAAGTCAATGCGGCCTTGAGCTTCTGAAAGCTCACCTCACTATCGTCGGACCATCGGAAAGGGGCACCCTTCTAGGTCAATCTAGTCAAAGGTGCTGCAATAGATAAGAATCCCTCCAGAAACAGACGATAATAACTTGCTAACCCTAGGAAGCTCCTAATCCCAGTCAATGTAGTAGGACGAGGCCAACTATGAACTGCCTTGATTATCTTGGGATCAACCTTAATATCCTCGCCCGGTACAACATGTCCCAAGAATGCCACAGAATCTAACCAGAACTCACTCTTGGAGAACTTAGCATATAGCTTATGTTCCCGCAATGTCTAAAGTACCACTCTCAAATGTTGCTCCTGCTCCTCCAGGCTATGTGACTAGATACAAATGTCATCAATGAAGACAATGAAAAACAAATCAATACACGGCCTGAACACCCTGTTCATCAAATCCATAAACGACGTTGGGGCGTTATTCAAGCCGAAGGACATAACTAGAAACTCATAATGACCAATCTAGTCTGGAAAGTCGTCTTCAGAAAATCCGAATCCCCGATCTCAAGTCGATATTAGAGAACACTCTGGCACCCTACAATTGGTGGAAAGAATCATCAATACGCGGAAAGGGGTACTTGTTCTAAATGGTAACTTTGTTCAACTGGAGGTAATCAATGCACATTCACATAGTCCCATCTTTCTTCTTCGCAAATAACACTGGCACACCCTAAGGAGATACACTCGGCCTGACGAACCCCTTTGATAGAAACTCTTCAAGTTGTTCCTTCAACTCTTTCAGAGCCATGCAGTACGTTGGGACATATATAGGCTGAGTACCTAGATCAAAATCAATACAAAAATCAATATCATGATCTGGTGGAATGCCTGGAAGATCAGAAGGGATCACATCAGAGAACTCTCGGATACGGGCATTGAGTTAATTGTCGGAGTCTCTGTAGTAGTATCCCGAACATAGGCTAGATAATCCAAAATCCCCTTCTCGACCATGTGTCGAGCCTTTAGAAAAGAAATAACCTGACTAGATGCACTGACAGATGAACCATTCCACTCTAATCGAGGTAACTCTAGCATCGCTAAGATAACATTCTTGGCGTGTCAATCAAGGACGGCGTGATATGGAAATAACCAGTCCATGCCTAGGATGATCTCAAAGTCGGTCATGTCCAGTAACAGAAGATTCGCTCTAGTCTCATAACCACAGAAGGTAATAATACAAGAACGATAAATCTGATCCACAACAACGAAGGCACCTACATGAGTGGATACATAAATAGGAGTACCCAGGGAATCACGAGAAACACCCAAGAAATGAGCAAATAGAGATGAAATATATGAATACGTAGACCTGAGATCATATAGTACTGAAGCGTCCCCACTGTAGAAAGAAATAATACCGGTGATTACGGTATATGAGGCCACTACATTTGGTCTCGCCCGAAAAGCATAGAACCTAGTCGGAGCGCTACCTGATTGGCCTCCACCTAACTGGCCTCCACATCTAAGACGGTCCCTACCCACCGGCCCCACCTCTGGGCGGTCGGATAGCTGATGGGACAGCTGGTGCTAGAATCATAGGTTATTTACCCGGCTGCACTGCCTTGCCCCGAAGCCTGGGGCAGAACCTCCACACATGACTGGGATCCCCGCCCTCAAAAAAACCTCTCAGTACCGTAGACAGTTGACCTAGATGTTGACCCTGATGGACTGAATACCCATTAGAGGGACCCTAAATAGGTCGTGGGCGGTAGAAACTCTCTGGCATGGCACTAAAATAAGGTCGTATTGAGGAACCTCAAGGAGGCGACGGTGCTGGGTATATGGGCCTGCTAGAATGACCCTTCACGAACTGACCCCTGCCCCCATCCGGGGACCACTGAACTCTCCAGAATATCAAAATCACTGATACCTCGTCGCCTGCTCACAGCTCTGCTGACAGACACCCTTGATCCTACGAGCTATATCCACAACTAGCATGTAAGAAATTCCTATCTCCACCTCTCGAGCCATGGTGGCCTGGATACCTGAGTGCAAACCAACAACAAACCTCTGCACTCTCTTTGTATCAGCCGCAAGGATAATAACTGCATGGCGAGACAACTCAGAGAATCTCGCCTCATAGTTAGTCAGGGACATCTGGCCCTGCTGAAGCTGCTCGAACTAAAAACGCAACTCTTCCCTCTGTGAGAGTGGAATATATCTGTCCAAGAAGAGACGTGTGAACTGAACCCAAGTCATGGGAGAAGAACCTTCTTGTATGCCGAGAAGATATGACTGCCACCATCTAGGGGCTCTACCCTCCAGCTGAAAGGTGGTAAAGTCCACTCTGTGGGACCCAAATATCCTCATGTTGTGTTGTTTGTCCCTACATCGATCAATAAAATCACGGAGGTACTCATGTTGCTCACCTCTGAAATCAGGAGGATGAAGCCTGATCCACCTGCCCAATAGCTTATGCGGATCGCTGACCACCGCAGGTCCGGACTCAGGTATAGCTGTTGCAACTGGCTGAGCTCTGCTTACGGGTAGTGCATCGGGGGTCTGATATACGGCAGTTGCATGCCGTGGAGCCTGAGCGGTTGGGGCCTGTGCTCGTCCTCCTGCCTGATATGTTGTTGGGTGTGCTGGAAATAAACTAGCTTGAGTCATAGAATCCATGAACCACCATAACCTCTTGAAATCCCGGTGCGAAGATGAAATCTATCGGGGCTGGACCTGCTGCAAGCACCTCTCCCTGCTACTCAATAGTAGGATCCTCCACTGGATCCACTGGTGGCATAGCTGGAGCAACTCTGGGACGTCCTCATACCCTACCACGTGCTGGAGCCCTCCCTCGGCCTCTAGCAATAGGGGGAGCAGCTCCTCCTGATCTGGAACATCAATTTCACGCATTCTCACCATATGTGAGAGAATAATAGAAAGATACTTAGTATCACATCAACTGCACGATGGGAGATGAAGAAAGAGTAGTTTTCTAACACCTTATAGCCTCTCGAACATAAGTATAGACATTTCCGCACCGATCCGTAAGCCTCTATTAGGCTTGCTCATAACTTGTTAGACCTTCGTGAATCTAGTGCTCTGACACCATGTTTCACGACCCCGTATATCATATAGACCATGATGGCGCCTAAAATTGTTGTTAGGCAAGACAATAGTGAATTAAATAGGTCATTCCTCTTTTAATAAGTTTCCAAATAATTAAACTCTATTTTATAAGAAATTAAAGATTAGAAAATTTAATAAATGAAGTTAAGACAACTAAGTGGCAAACATAGTGATATAAGTACTCCAAAATCATAAAGGCTACTAGTGTGTGCGCCAAGACCTGGTGTCATAAGTTTATGAGCAACTATGAATATACAAAACTCTAACTACTGTCTGAATGTAAAGCAGACAGCATGTAGATACAAAAGATAGGCTCTAGGGGCTGTAGAATGGCTATAGAAGCAGCTCACCACTAGGACTCAGGATATCTAGGATGCGGCACGGTAGGACCGCCAGATGCACCTGCCTCAGATCATGCACAATCAGTTCAGAAGTGTAGCGTGAGTACATAAAAAACATGTACCCAGTAAGTATTAAGTCTAACCTTGAATAAGTAGTAACGAGGGTCGACTTAGTCTTACTATGGGCTAACAATATGAATATAGAAATTCTAAATAAACACGGGTCATGTAAATAATAACAATAACTCATTCACAAGTAGGAGCAAATAATTCTTTCACAAATTTAATAATTCAAAATAAATCACTTTCCTTACAAATCGCAACCTTACAAGCCACAACATATATAAGGTATGATTAAGCACCAAGTATTATTAAGCACGATTTATGCCGAGTTCGTACAGCCCGCTCTAGAATAATTTGTACAATGCCAAGGGTCGAGCGGCAAGAACCATAGATGTATCTATCTACTGCTGAGGTGTTTGGCCCGCTCCACAAGAAGAGGGGATACTTTATAAGCATTGGACTTAATCGTTATTAAATGCTAATACACAATATAACCATATTCCATTAACAGTCTTTCAAAATTTATTTAACAAGTTCTAATATAATTTGGGCACTTCATTTAACAAGTAAGGTGCAAACATTTCAAGTAATTCATGATTTGGGTCCTAAAACTACCCAGACATAAGCATAATTAGTAGCTACACATGGACTCTCGTCACCTCGTACATACGTAGCCCCCACAATTAGAAGCAACATTAATTTAATTCACCTGTGAGGAAAATTTCTTCTTACAAGGTTAGACAAGAGACTTACCTCGTCTCAAAGCTCACTTTCCAGCCTCAAATTCACTCCTAAGCCTCAACTCGGTGTCGAACAATCTGAAACTAGTCAAGTATTATATTAATTAATTAATACATGCTCAAAAATTCAGAGTCCAACAATTAGAGTGATTACCCAACGCCAATTGAAAGATTCCTAAAATTTACCCTTGGGCCCACGTGCCCGGATTCTGGAAATGTTTCAAGATAAATGTTAACTATAACCGCACGAACTCAAATTTATAATTTTCACTCAATTCCACAATCATTTTCGTGGTTAAATCCCATTTTTATCAAAACCTAGATTTTTCATCTAAACCCATAATTTTCACAATTTTACACGTTAAAATCTACCCATAATCTATGCATTAAAATCACATTGGGTAGGAATTACTTACCTTCAAAAGCAAGTTTTAAATCCCCCTCTTTAAAGCTCCAAAATCGCCCAAGAGTGTAATAAATGAGCTCAAAATAACTTACGTGCTGATTTAAAACAAGACACTGCCCAGCTGCCCCTTCTTTGCAAACGCGGAAAGAGCCTCACATTCGCAAAGGAAAATAGCCCAGGCTCCAAAACAATACTCATCGCGAACGCACAAGGGGCCTCGAAAAAGGTAAAGGCTTGCTTGGCCTACCCTTCGCGAGTGCGGGGGCTTCTTTGTGAATGCGAAGAATAACAGTGGCCATAGCCCAGCCCATCCTTCCCTACGCGAACACGGGCCACGTGACGAAAATGCGTAGGCTACAGGTCCTAAACCTTCGCGAACGCGGGCTGGCTATCGCAAACTATGATGACTCGGCCGATCGTCTTGAGAGTTATGGACCCGATACCCTATTAATTGTTTCCCTTATATTTATTTCTGCTATTGTGTCTTACCGGAGGGTTCGTTTTGGTTTACGGAGTGAATTGAGACACATAGTCTCTTAATTAGAAGCTTATGTTAGAAAAGTCGGCTGGACCTTGACTTGTGTGTAACGACCTCGGATTTTAATTTTGTTGGTCAGTTAGCTCCGTTAGGTGATTTTGGACTGAGGAGCGCGTCCGGAATGTGATTTTGAGGTCCGTAGTAGAATTAGGCATGAATTGGCAAAAGTTGAAATTTTGGCGATTTTGGCCAGTAGTGGAAATTTTTATATCGGGTTCGGATTGGATTTTTGGAAGATGGAATAGGTTCGTGGTTTCATTATTGACTTGTGTACAAAATTTGAGGTCATTCAGACGAGATTTGATATGTTTTGACGTCGTTTGTAAAATTTAAAAATTTCAAAGTTCATTAGGCTTGAATCCATGTGAAATTTGTGTTTTGATGTTATTTGGAGTGTTTCGAAAGTTCAACTAAGTTCGAAGGGTGTTTTAGGATTGGTTGGTATTTTTGGTTGAGGTCCCGGGAGACTCGGGTAAGTTTTGGGTCCTTAACGGAGGAAATATTGGACTAAGGAGAAATCTGAAGTTGTTAGTTTGTGGTGTTTTTGCACTTGCGGTGGGGAGACCGCAGGTGCGTGTCACGACCCAAAATCTGTTAAAGTTCATGATGGCACCGGACACCACTGTCAGGAAATCCAACAATAAATACTTAACTATGTTCTCATTTTATTATTTTAGAAATTTCATCTTTCCTTTAATTAAACAGTAAAAGTTTGAATTTACAGAATGAATAATAACATTTTTACAATAATTTCAATACAAAGCAACCCGTAGTCACCCCAAAACCCGGTGTCACAAGAACATGAGCATTTACAAGGAAGTAAAGTAAAATAAAATAACTGCCCGGAATACAAAATTTGGGGAGAAAAGAAAGTACAAGAACTCTGAAGGAGACTCTGCTGGCTATGGGTCGTAATATGTAGTGAACCTCACCTAATTCTCCGCATGCGTACATGCCTCTGCTCTTACAAGGACGCTAACTATAAATGCACTTGCAAAAAGTGTGCAGCAAGAGCAGTATGAGTACGTAAATCAACGCGTACCTAGTAAGTATCCCGCCTAACCTCGAAAGGGTAGTGACGAGGAGTCAAATTCGACACTTACAAAGGGCCAACATTATGATAATATGAAATTCTACTTAAGCAGGATATACAACAATAAGACTCAGAACAAGAAATAACTGAGCAAGTTTTCATCATATTTAAGAGACTAAATTACCTCCTTCTTTTGAAAATATATAATCACGCAAACAGTGAATTTATACCAATTATAAAAGGAACTTCCAGTCCTGTTAACACACACAAATACCACAAAGGACGTTCGGCCAGATCAAACATAAATGTAATTGTGCACTGCCAAGGGTCGAACCGCACGAACCATAGATGCATCTATTTCCCCGCTCGCAATTCATACATGCGACGTGGTCAAATATAAATTTCAGGAATTACCCCGCTCGCAGATCATACTTGCGACGCGGTCACACATAAATTTCTTAAGTTATAATAATATTCATCCATTCTTTTCAACCTACGAAATTTCAATGAAAACTTTTAAGCTCCCAATTTTTCCTCAATTTCAACTCCTTTCGAAACATTTAATACGGAAAACTCAATCCCGCTCCTTCTCAAGGCAAACAATAGACATAAATAAATAACAATATCTACAAGGATGATGTAAGCCTAAAACTACCCGGACATAGGCATAGCTAGTAGCTATGTACGGACTCTCGTCAACTCGTGCGTACGTAACCTCCACAAATAGAAGCACATAATAATTTAGTTCACCTATGGGGTTAATTCCCTCTTATAGGGTTAGAAATGAGACTTACCTAGCTCGCAACAAAATTCAAGATTCCAACAAACATTTGCTTCGCGAATTCGTTTAAGAAAGCCACAAATCTAGTCATAAACAATTTGATATGCTTAATACAAATCGAAGGATTTAATTCCATATGATTTACTAATTTTTCGGATTAAAAATCAAAATTCATAAAAAAAAAATTGACAATGGTACCCATGTATCGAATCCCTATAAAACTCACAAAATACGAACACCCGTTCCGATACGAGTTCAACCATACAAAAATTATCGAATTCCGACATCAGATTGGCTTTCAAATCTTAAATTCTTTGTTTTGGAAGATTTTACAAATATCCCAATTTCTTCCACCTAAATCCGAAATAATTGACGAATATGGACATGGATTTATGGAATATAATCACTTTCGGATATAGAATACTTACCCAAGTCGAATTCGTGAAGAAATTCTCAAAATCGCCCAAAAACCGAGCTCCAAAAATCCCAATCGAAAATGAAGAAATGACACATTTTCAATCCTTAAGTTTCTGCTCAGGTTCGCATTTGCGGACAAAAACTTCACATTTGAGAATGGACATTGTTTTTAAAATTGCAATAAATGGTTCGCAATTGCGAATGAACGGTGTTTTCTCAATTTCTATAAATGGTTAGCAATTGTGAATGGACAGTGCCGCACCAGAAATCAGCAAAACCCATGCTTCTCCGAAATGATCTAAACCACCCCGAAACTCATCCGGAACCTCCCGGACACAAATCATATGTGAATTTCAATCATAAAACATGATACAAACCTGCTCGTGCACTCAAAACACTGAAAAGAGGTCTTCTTAACCCTATATTGACCATGGTCAAACTCCCAAATTTCTTAACTTTGCTAGTCTCTCAATTAATGATCCAAAAATACACCCAAGCGCCTCGAGACCCCGTAAATCATACCAACAAGTACCAAAACATGATCAAACTTAGTCGACGCTTCAAACCACATTAAACAATGCCGAAACAACAAATCGCGCCTCGAATCGAATTATGAGTTTTCAAATCTTCCAACTTCTATACTTTGCGCCGAAACATATCAAATCAATCCGGAATGACTTCAAATTTTGCACACAAGTAGTATGTGACATAATGCAGCTGTTCTAATTTCAAAATCTGATTCCAACCCCGATATCAAAAAGTCAACTCTCGGTCAAACTTTTCAAAACTCTTCTATTATCCAAGTTTCGCCAAAATTCGCCGAATTGTCCTACGGACTTCCAAATCCAAATACGAACATGCGACAATGTTCAAAATCACCATACGAAGCTATTGCAATCATCAAAATTCCATTCTGGGGTTGTTTCCTCATAATCAACCCTTAGTCAGATTCTTCCAACTTAAAGCTTCTGAAATGAGAATTTCTCTTTCCAAATCACTCGGAACATCCCGAATTCTGACCATGCGTACACATCATAATACCTGAAGTGAACCTACTCATAGCCGCAAACCGATGAACGACGTGCTAGAGCTCAAAACGACTGGTCGGGTCATTACATTCTCTCCCACTTAAACATACGTTCGTCCTCGAACGTGCTAAGAATTGCGCTGGAGTTGTCAGAAATCACTGTTTAACACCTCAGGCACCTACCCGTGCTACCACAACCCAGTTGAATGTATTAGTTCGAGAACATCTGAAGATTCTCCCTTTTATTTAGTCAAATTAGACTTGGAGCCAAATTCCAACATCTGAAATTCTCTACTAGGTTTGTTCCCAACGTACGAACACCGTATCAATCATTTCACAAGGTACCAATACATGTTTGTATACTCTTACCGAATTCACACCATGCACCGTATTATTCACATGACCATAACAATATCCTCTGACAAAAATAGTCGAAATCCCACGAATCTGATGCCCATAACACACCTCATAATGCATATAAGTCCCGTTTCAACTCCCACAATACTGCCACGATAGAAGAGAAGTGTAGAAACTCATAACCACCTTCCGAATCACAATTCATGGAGTCTCCCCTCCCGACGAGAACCATTACCTCATTATGGACTAAATATCGATATTTACTCTTTAATGTGCCTCATATAAATCTGATCGCTCTGTTCCCAGGTCCAATAATCTCGTCTCACCCAGTACAAGCTGCTCAAGAAATAAGCCACCTCAGGCACTGCCAAAAGTCTCATATGATGCCACAAGGTGCCAACCAGCTACAAACTCGAATGTGATACATAAGGAAACAAACTCTGGAAATAACTGCCCAACCCACGTACTAATTAAACAACTGAAAAGATGTTATGAACCTTCCTCAAAAAATGATAAGCAAAATACACAAGAATAGATATGGGAAACTATACTCAACATCACACTGTTGCAGCGTGCAACCCGATCCACACATGATACCATAGCAGCGTGCAACCTGATCCAATCAATACACCCATGGCGGCGTGCCACCCGATCCACACATAATAATTTATAAGAAAACGCTTACCGAGAAAAATGCTCATAACTACGAAATACTCGAATATCGACCACAAACACGCGAAGTGCATAATACAAATCCTGGGGAGACGGATAGCGCCATACGCTACGAAACTCAAGCACAACTACGGTTCTATAAATGACCTACATCTCGAGAGCCATCCTTCTCATATAGCACCAAAAACTACACGGGATCTCGATACGAGTGTGAATAATCAAACCGCCTCACAAACCACACGCACAATAGAGTATTACATGAAATAGTTGACGACAAGTAACATCCAAGGCCCTAAGACTCCTCCATAAACAACCGCAATGCTGGAATGAACACATCCAGCATAATATAGAGCCCACATTCACATTTAGATCCATCCACGGACCTCAAGCCGATTTTGATCGTACCGCACTAGGCTAATAACCTTTCGAGGATCCACGGTAACCCTTTTTCCCATGACACGCAAGAACATTCGTCAAATCTAGAACAAACATGCTCAGTTCATCACCAAATGAATAGGACTCCTTTCAGGCCTAAATTCTCACATTAGAGGTACCACAATCTCCATACTTGGTCTCAATTTTCAATCAATCAAGTGACTGCATGTCACACTTATACAATCTTCCAGTGGAATACACTCACATGACCTTCCGCACCAGGTAACAAGTTTGTACATCCATACCACTGGCCACACTAATGTTGTAAAGTGAACCAAGAACTAGAAAATCCGTACACAAGGACTCTTACACATGACACCAATCTCAGGTGACTCTAAAGACAATACCAACTTACTCTAACATCTGAATCCTTCCCTGCTCATCCGAGCTCATGACATTCTTGTCAACACCAAACTGCAACCTCGATCCTCAACTTTCAAACTCCATGATGCCCACCGCACCAATCCTACCAATGCGCGAGAGCACAAGAATTCATATCATAAATCCTAAACCACTAATAGGATACACACTTCATCATATAGAAACCTTTCACTTAACTCATCTTAGGAGAACAATTGAAACACGTGACTAAATTCCCATAACCGCGGAAAATACAAACTCCAAGTAGTGAACTAAACCACCATAAACCTTACGGGATCCATTTACACATAACATGCCATAATACTCGAATTCTTCCAAATAAAATCAATTATGGAGGCCTCCAAGCCTCGCACGTACAGCCACAAAGCACATGTATATCTTAACATGCTGAAGGAGCTGATTATTGACGTCATCATGCCAATTCAACCATTGCTAACCAATCCGACTTCTTCTAATTTACTATAGACTTTCCTTAGGAATAATAATAGCTCCATTCAAAATATAAAGAACTCAATCTGCACTCATCCTGAGTGACCCCATTTCACGAGACCACATTGTCCCAAAACCCACGAACCATCTCATGCCCTCCTTGTGCGTACATTCGCATCTTCAACTGGTACACCCGTTCTAATAACTCTTCTATGAATCCGAAGTTATTTTCTCCCATTCCTCCAATGATACCCGCAAACCGAAGATAACATAGAACACTCCAAGCCCCCTTTCATAATCCGCCACAAAGGCTTGATACTTAATCATACTATGAACTCGAAATCCTTAGGCACCGCACTTAAATTTTGAATACTTAGGACCGTTGACGAGAGTCACCCACTCTGACCTGGTCCCGAACATAATTAACTCCAAGGCTTTTCTAGCACATGAACTCCCTCTCAAAGAAGCACCCCGCTGAATCATCTTCCTTGTAACTCACCTCTACACGGAGCATAAATCCTGAATCTTGCGAAAGCCTGAGCATGAATCGATAAAACAAATTATAGCGCACCGTCCTCAAACCCTTCTCTCAAATTACCATTGATGTTATTTTTCCTAAGTCGTAATAACTTACAAAAATATGTCGATAACCAGAAATCTCACAAGCAGAACCATGCGATCCAATCGTAAGCGGTGGGGATCTCCAACTTAGCTTGAAGCTACCGTTGCATCCCTCTGGAACCCACCAAGATTCCTTATCCCCCATTGACGTGATCTTGCACAATAAACCCGCCAAATTTCTCGAAACCTCTCTGTTAAACACTTCATAAACACTCTAAATCACTAGCCACATGCACATATTCGACTTCTTACTGGATAGCCAATAGAATCCTTCGTAGAATATCCGTCAACACCACTCAACCACTAACATTATCACATGAGATATTCCACTTGTGGAAACTCCATGCTGACATCATTCAACGACGTTGTGCTGGGGTATAATTATTGTGAAATCAGTAACCCATCTTGGGCTCGCTCATTCATCAGTTGTACAAGTTTGTCCACTCATCACGGGCATCAACTAAAGGTGCAAAAATATATTCCAATCCCAAGTCATGTTGTAACCTTCTTCATATCAAGAAACTCCTTGCCACCGTATCCAACCCTAGCATAGCAGTCAACATTCCTAATTAAGTGTACAGACCTAGTCACCATCCACCGTGAATCCCAAATCACCCTAAACTTTTCTCAAGGCGTGTAGTCATCCTACTATAGAACTCATATGCTACTCTCCCACTTTGGTCAAACTCACTCCTTTAAGCAACTATTCGACTCATGTTTCTCACACTTGGCCTTCTAGAAGTTTATCCACCGCAAGACACCTTCCACATGTCCTTCCTCATCCTTCGCTGCCCACTATATTTCTACCAACTTTAAATCCCTCCGAAGATCATCTTCCTCGAGCCATCAACATTAGAAATACCCATTTAAATTCCGAAATTTCTACACTCCTCTATCTCTGACAACCGCTTCTCCGGCACCATCTCACACTACTCTGCCCCGAAGGAAAATTGATAAAGACAATGAAACCGAAAAACCTTAACGCGTTCAACAAGGACGACGACACCACATCACAGATGAAAATTCCACCACGCTCAAAAATACCAAGTCTCATTACTCCATCCACCCAAACTTGAACATTTATAGTCTGATTGCCTTTCCTTCGCTGAAAATAAAATACCGAATCTCTGAATCATGCACTTAGTAAACCTCCTTCCAAGTCATTCACTGCCACGACGCATAAATAAGCATCCTACCATTACACCAACACTATGCAATAGCAATGCACGAATAGTCATAACAATCAACGCCAAATCTCAAAACCTTAGGTAATACTGAGTTGAAACGATAGAACGACCTTCCAAAAGGCGACGACAATAGCCCAAAGCAAACACGTAGGGAGAAACTTTCTGCACCACATCCGTAGTACCATTTAAATTCCTCGATTCCCAATTTATAACAAGTTTTTCACGTCGCATAAGATTCAACATGAAAGAAATAAACGCATAAGCCTCAGAGGAATCAAATCGCATGATGAGAAATCAATAAGGGAAGTTCTCCTAACAGCCCTGTAGCCTCTCGAAGAATAAGTACAGAAGTCTCCGTACTGACTCGTGAAACCTAAGTGAACCTAGTACTCTGATACCATGTTGTCACGACCCAAAATCTGCTAAATGTCGTGATGGCACCGGAAAACATTGTCAGGCAAGCCAATAATAAATACTTAACTATGTTCTCATATTATTATTTTAGAAATTTCATCTTTCCTTTAATTAAACACTAAAAGGTTAAATTTACAGAATAAATAATAACAGTTTTACAATAATTTCAATACAGTGCAACCCATAGTTGCCCCAAAACCCGGTGTCACAAGAACATGAGCATTTACTAGGAAGTAAAATAAAATAAAATAATTGCCCGGAATACAAAATTTGGGGAGAAAATAAAGTACAAGAACTCTGAAGGAGACTCTGCTGGTTACGGGTCATAATATGTAGTGTAGCTCACCTAAGTCTCCGCATGCGTACACGCCTCTGCTCTTACAAGGACGCTAACCATAAATGCAGCTGCAAAAAGTGTGCAGCAAGAGCAGTATGAGTACATAAATCAACGTGTACCTAGTAAGTATCCCGCCTAACCTCGAAGAGGTAGTGACGAGGGGTCGAATTCGACACTTACTAAGGGCGAACATTATGATAATATGAAATTCTACTTAAGCAGGATATACAACAATAAGACTCAGAACAAGAAATAACTGAGCAAGTCTTCGTCATATTTAAGAGACTAAATTACTTCCTTCTTTTAAAAATATATAATCACGCAAACAGTGAATTTATAGCAATTATAAAAGGAACTTCTAGTTTTGTTATCACACACAAATATCATAAAGGACGTTTGGCCCGATCAAACATAAATATAAATTGTGCACTGCCAAGGGTCGAACGGCGCGAACCATAGAGGTATCTATTTCCCCGCTCGCGAATCATACATGCGACGCGGTCAAATATAAATTTCAGGAATTATCCCGCTCGCGGATAATACATGTGATACGGTCAAATATAAATTCCAGGAATTACATCACTCGCGGATCATACTTGCGACGTGGTCACACGTAGATTTCTTAAGTTATTATAATATTCTTCCATTCTTTAAAAGCTACGAAATTTGAATGAAAACATTTAAGACCCCAATTTTTCCTTCATTTCAACTCCTTTCAAAACATTTAATAAGCAAAACTCAATCTCTCTCCTTCTCAAGGCAAACAATCAACATAAATCAATAACAATATCAACAAGGCATAATGTAAGCCTAAAACTACCCGAACATAGTGTCACGGCCCATTTTCCCCCTCCGAATGACGTCGTGACGGCACCTAATCGCTATGACTAGGTAAGCCTATCAACATTAAAATAACCGATAATAAAGAGTAATAAGCAACATCTAAGCATCAGAAATGTCTATATAAAGGTAAAATGTCGTTCGACATATACAAGTAAAACCAATTTGCCAATTATGCACAACACTTCCCAAAACCTGGAACCATGAGCCACAAGCTCTACGAAATCTATCTCCAGTCTGCTATACAAAGAGTCTAAGAAGTACAGGAGGGAAAGTAAACTAAAAGATAGAGGAGAACTCCGAGGATCTGCAGAGGCGTGTAGATATACCTTGAAGTCTCTGGTGGCTACTGTTGCTGCACTAATACTGAGGATGTCGAGAGGTACGTGGATCTGCACACGAAAACATGTGCAGGAAAGTCATGAGTACACCATAATGGTACCCAGTAAGTGCCAATACTAACCTTGGTCGAGTAGTGACGAGGTCAGAGCCCTACCGGTATAAATATAATAAAATAAGGCAGATATATATATATATATATATATATATTACAGTAAAATAAATACAAAAAATCTACAGGAATAGAAGTCAAAGAAAGCCCTCGACTCAGAACACAGTAATAAAAACAGGGGGATCTCCCGGGATACCGTCCCGTAGTGCCAAAGTAAATATCCAGTACAGGGTGATCTCCCGGAATACGTCCTTAGTCCCAAAGTAAATATGTAGTGCTGGGGGATCTCCCGAAATACGTAAGTAGTCCCAAAGTAAATATGCAGTGCTGGGGTATCTCTCGGAATACGTCCGTAGTCCCAAAGTAAATATGCAGTAATGGGGGATCTCCCGGAATGCCTTTCGTAGTCCCAAAGTAAATATGCAGCTCAGCCAATAAACACAACAGTTACAGCAATGAAATCTATAGTTTAGGCTAAGTTCAAACCAAGGAAAACAGGAGTTTCCCTAAACATGCTGCACAGAGTTCAAATAGACAGTCAAAACACGTAGGCATGCTTTCCTAATCTAAACAAGGTAGTTACATATGCTAGTGTAGTTCAAACAAGGAAAAACATGTTATGATTTAGTAAAACATGGAGTTTTACAACAAATATCTAGTGTACGTACTCGTCACCTCACGATCACGACGCTCATATATCAAACAGTACCAAAATCCTAAGGGAAGTTCCCCAACAGAAGGTTAGGCAAGTCACTTACCTCGAACCAAGCTCAAATAAATCTGAAACCACGCTCTTGCCACGAGTATCCAACTCCGAGTGGCCCAAATCTAATCAAATCAATTATATAACGTAAATATAGCTACAAGTAACTATTTTAGCTAATGAATTCAAATCTAAGGCAAGAAAATAGTAAAACGCCCAAAAAGTCTCCCCAGGCCCACGACTCGGAATCGGGTAAAAGTTACCAATTAAGAACACCCATTCACTCACGAGATCACACGTACAAAAATCACCCAAATCCGATGTCTAAATCCCACTCAAAACTCATAAATTCGATTGGGGAACTTTTCCCCCATTTTCCCAACTTTTCAATCCAAATCTGAAATTAAATGGAGAAAACGACTATAGATTAATGAAATACAACCAAAAACAAGTTAGGAATCGTTACCCCAAATTTTTCTCTAAAATTCCCTCCATAAGCCGCCTTCTCCCGAGCTCAAAAATCAAATTTGTGAATATGAACCTCAACCCTCGATTCTGCCCCATTTCAGCCCAGCGATTTCCGCACCTGCAGACCTATTGTCACACCTGCGGAAAATCCCTTGGAGGTGCGGATATGACTTGTGCGTGCACGCCTATGGAATATTGTCTGCTTCTGTTGTCTTCCTTCGCGCCTGCGATTCCAAGGGCACATCGTAGATGCAGAAATTCCTTGCACATGCAACCCATGTCCTTCCTTCCCAAATCCGCATCTACGCCTTGTCTTCCGAACGTGCGAGCACGCACCTGCGGTCTTCCCTCCGCATGTGCGAAACATCAAAACCAGCAAAACTCAACAACTTTCCTAAGTCCAAAATTCATCTGTTAAGCATCTGAAACACACCCGAGGCCCCCGGGACCTCAACCAAATATACCAACCAATCCTAAAACACCATACGAACTTATTCGAGCCTTCAAAACACATTGAACAACATCAAAAACATTAATTATGTACGGATCCAAGCCTAGAAACTTTGAACTTTCAAAATTCTACAAAGGACACTGAAACATATCAAACCTCGTCCGAATGACTTCAAATTTTGTACACAATTCAAAAATGACACTACGAACCTACTCCCACTTTCGGAATTCCATTCCGGGCTCGATATCAAAAATTCCACTACCGACCAAAATCGCCAAAATTCCAACTTTCGCTAATTCAAGCCTAAATCTACTACGAACCTCCAAATCACATTCTGAATGCGCTCTAACGGTACAATCAAAATTCAAATCCGAGGTCGAATCACATGAGTCGGCATCCAGTCGACTTTTCCAACTTAAGCTCCCAATAAGAGACTAAGTGTCTCAAATCATTTCAAAAACTCAACACGAACCCTCCCAGCAACCCAAAATAGCAGAAAAGATGCGGGGAAAGCAGATAATAAGGGATCGGGGCTCTAACTCTCAAAATGACCGGCCGGGTCGTTACATCCTCCCCATCTTAAAATAATCATTTGTCCTCGAGTGAGTATAAGGACATACCTGAAGCTGTGAAAAGATGAGGGTAACGGCTGCCCATATCCCACTCGGTCTCCCAAGTCGCCTCCTCGACCAGCTAACCCCTCCACTAGACCTTTATTGAAGCAATGTTCTTTGACCTTAGCTTTCTGACATGCCTGTCCAAAATAGCCACTGGCTCCTTAAAATAAGATAGATCCTTGTCCAACTGGACTAAGCTAAAATCCAATACATAAATCAGATCACCGTGATACTTTCGGAGCATAGAAACGTGGAATACCGGATGAACTCATGCTAGATTGGGAGGTGTCCAACCATGAATGCTAAATCGTGAACCTTCCGGTCCGCATAACGCTTCTTTCTGGACTGGGCTGTGCTAAGTGTATCCTGAATCATCTTCACCTTATCCAGGGCATCCTGGACCAAGTATGTACCCAACAATCGGGCCTCGCCTGGCTCAAACCAACCCACTAGGGACCGACACCGCCTACCATACAGAGCCTCACACAGTGCTATCTGAATGCAGGACTGGTAACTGTTGTTGTAGGCAAACTCTGCTAGCGGCAGGAACTAGTCCCATGAGCCTCCAAACTCCATCACACAAGCACGGAGCTATCCTCTAGAACCCGAATCGTACGCTCGGATTGCCCGTCCTTCTGAGGGTGAAAGGTTGTACTCAGCTCCACCCTAGTACCTTAATCATGTTGTATGTCTCTCCAGAACTGTTATGTGAACTGTGTACCTCTGTCTAAAATGATGGAAACCGGGACACCATGAAGGCGGAAAATCTCTCTAATGTAAATCTCAGTCAACCTCTCTGAAGAGTAAGTAGTCATCACTGGAATGTAATGAGCTAACTTGGTCAGCCGATCCATGATCACCAAAATAGCATCAAACTTCCTCAAATTCCGTGGAAGTCCAACTACAAAATCCATGGTGATCCGCTCCCACTTCCACTCTGGAATCTGTAACCTCTGAAGCAAGCCACCTGGTCTCTGATGCTCATACTTGACCTGCTGATAGTTGAGACACCTGGCCACAAACCCAACTATATCCTTCTTCATCCTCATCCACAAAAGTGTTGTCTAAAATCCTGGTACATCTTTGCGGCACTCGGATGGATGGAGTACCGCGAGCTGTGGGCCTCCTCAAAAATCAACTCCGGAAGCCCATCCACATTGGGCACACATATCCGGCCATGCATCCTGATCATGCCATCATCACCAATAGTCACATCTCTAGTATCACCTCGTAGAACCCTGTCCTGAAGGACTAGAAGATGGGGATCATCATACTGGCGCTCCCTGATACGGTCATAAAGAGAATACTGAGAGACCACACAAGCCAATACCTGGCTCGGCTCCGAAATATCCAATCTCATGAACTGGATGGCTAAGGCCTGAACATCCAATGCTAAGTGTCTCTCTGCTGCCGGAAGATATGCCAAACTCCCTAAACAATCTGCCTGGCGACTCAAAGCATCTGCCTCTACATTTTCCTTCCCGGGGTGGTACAATATAGTGATATCATAGTCCTTAAGTAGCTCCAACCACCTCCACTGATGCAAATTAAGGTCCTTTTGCTTGAATAAGTGATGTAAATTCTGGTGATCAGTGTAGATCTCACAAGGAACACCGTACAAATAATGGAGCCAGATATTCAAGGCGTGAACAATAGCTGCTAACTCAAGATTATGGACAGGATAATTCTTCTCATGCACTTTAAACTGTCTGGACGCGTAGGTAATCATCCTACCATCCTACATCAACACCACTCCAAGACCAATCCTCGAGGCATCACAATAGACATTGTAAGACCCCGAACCTATAGGAAATACCAATATTGGGGTTGTAGTCAAAGTTGTCTTGAGCTTCTAAAAGCTCTCCTCACACTCCTCGATCAACCTAAACGGAGCACCCTTCTGGGTCAGCCTGGTCATAGGTGCTACAATAGATGAAAACCCCTCTACAAAGAGACGGTAATATCCCGCCACACCAAGGAAACTATGGATCTCTGTAGCTGATGTTGGTCTAGGCCAACTCTACACTGCCACCACCTTCTTCGGATCTACCTTGATCCTATCACAAGATACTACGTGACCCAAGAATTCCATTGAATCAAGAAAGAATTCACACTTAGAAAACTTTGCATACAATCTCTTCTTCCTCAAAGTCTGAAGCACAGTCCTTAGGTGCTGCTCGTGATCTTCCCGAGACCGAGAATATACTAGAATGTAGTCAATAGACACAATGATGAAATAATCAAGATAAGGCCTGAACACATTGTGCATCAAAGGCATGAAGGCTGCTGGGGCATTGGCCAGCCCAAATTACATGGCAAGAAACTCATAATGACCATATTAGCTCCTGAAAGCAGTCTTCGGGATGTCCGGCTCCCGAACCTTCAACTGATGATAGCTAGAATGTAAGTCAATCTTAGAAGAAACCATGGCACCCTGTTACTGATCGAATAAATCATCAATGTGAGAAAATGGATACTTGTTCTTCACTGTAACCTTGTTTAGCTGACGATAGTCAATACACATACGCATAGAACCATCTTTTTTCTTCACAAACAAGATAGGAGCACCCCCAAGGTGACACACTGGATCTAATGAAACCCTTATTAAGAAACTCCTGCAACTTCTCCTTCAACACAAGATGAGCCATATAGTAAGGAGGAATAGATATGGGTTGAGTGCCCGCCAATAAATCAATGCCAAAATCAATATCTTTGTCGGGCAGTATGCCCGGAAAATCAGCTGGAAACACATCAGGAAAGTCCCTCACTACTGGAACTGACTCAAATGTAGGGGTATCAATACTAAAATCTCTCACATAGGCCAAATACGCATCATACCCCTTCTCAACCATTCGTTGAGCCTTAAGAAATGAAATGACCCTATGGGGAGTATACTCTAAGGTACCTCTCCACTCTAATCGCGGTAAGTCTGGCATAGCCAACGTCATAGTCTTAGCGTGATAATCAAGAATAGCATAATGGGGCGACAACCAATCCATGCCCAAGATAACATCAAAATCTACCATGCTAAGCAATAATAAATCGGCTCTGGTCTCAAAACTACTAAGAGAAATCAAACATGACCGATATACGCGGTCCACAATAGGAGAATCTCCAACGGGAGTAGATACATAAACAGGGGAACTCAAAGAATCCTGAGATACCCCCAAATATGAGGCAAAATAAGAAGACACGTATGAATACATAGAGCCTGGGTAAAATAATACCGATGCATCTCTAAGACAAACGGGGACAATACTTGTGATGACAGAATATGAAGAAACTACCTCTAAACAGGACGAAAGGGCATAATACCTGGCTTGGCCTCCCCCTCTAGGACGATCTCGACCTCCACCTCGAGCTTCCTAAGTAGGTAGGGTGGCAGCTAGGGCTGGAAGAATGGCCGGAAGACTCAGTGGAGCACATGGTGGTTGAGAAGTCTGTGGAGGTGCATCCCTCCTGTATCTGGGGCAATCCCTAACCATATGACGAGTATAACCACACTCATGAAAACCCCTCGGAGGACGTGGTGGATAAGACAGACTCGGACCTAGCCTGCTGGACTGGCCGGTAATAGCACCTTGAGCAGGAGGCACACTCGATACTGGCGGTGCATAATAAGGCTCCTGAGGTCTAGGAAGAGCTGGAACACCGCTGGCTGCTGGAAGAGCTGAATGAACAGGAGGCTCACAAAATCCCTACCATGGCGTGCTGCTAGCGCACGAAAACCTAAAAAATGACTAGTCTCCCCAGACCTCTTGGCCTCTCTATCCTCTCTGTCCCGGGAAAGCATGCCCTCCACTCTCCTGGCAATACTCACGGCCTGCTAATAAGTGATATCCATCTCTAACTCCCTTTCCATACTGGTCATAATACTGGGGTGGAGCCCCTCAATGAAGCGACGAACCCTCTCTCTGATTGTAGTAACCAAAGCCGGTGCATGTCAAGCAAACTCACTAAAACAAATTGCATACTCCGACACAGTCATAGCACACTGGCGCAGCTACTCAAACTCTGCACGCCAAGCACCCCTAAGGCTCTGAGGGACATACTCACTCAAAAACATATGTGAGAATTGAGTCTAAGTGAGTGAGGCTTCCTCGTACGGACTACTCAGCTCGTAGTCACGCCACCACTGATATACCGCTCCCCTCAGCTGGAAAGCGATGAAAGGAACCCCACTCGTCTCCACTATGCCCATAGTGCGGAGGATACGATGATACTCCTCAAGAAAACCCTAAACATTATTTAAAGATAGTCCGCTGAAAGTGGGTGGGTGGTACTTCTTGTACCTCTCAAGTCTAAGTTGTTCTGCCTCAGAAGCAGCTACCTTGGTCTCATGCAGAACGGAGCCACTGGGGGCATAGATATAAACTCTAGGGCCTGATAAACCGGGACCCTCTACTCAGGAGTACGATCTGTAGAAGTCTGTGCCCTTCCCCGGCCTGAGATGTGGTGGGATCTATCGGAATCAGCCCAGCCTGAGCCAAAGTGCTAAACATGCTCATGAACTAAGCCAAAGTCTCCTGGAAGGCTGGAGCAGCAATAGGAACCTCTGGCGCTGGCCCTCCAGCTGGAGCTGTTGGGGGCTCCTCTATCGCAGCTCGCGTCGGTGCTCTAGTTGCACGGCGTGATCATCATCTACCCCGGCCCCGGCCCCGGACTCTAGCGGCTTTAGCAGGGGCTCAGGTGCCTGATAGTCGGTCCTCCTGGTACGGGTCCTCACCATCTATGAGAAAGAATAGAATAGAAATTTTTTAGAATTTTGATGTCAATAATTCGCACGACAAGGAAATCAAAGAAGTATGATTGTTCTTAACAGTTACATAGACTCCCGAAGATAAGTACGGACGTCTCCGCACCAATCCGCAAGAATCTAATAAACCGGCCTGTGACTCATGATGCCTATGAACCTATAGCTCTGATACCAACTTTTCACGACCCATTTTCCCCCTCCGAAAGCCGTCGTGACAGTACCTAGTCGATACGACTAGGTAAGACTATCAACACTAAAATAACCAAAAATAAAGAGTAATAAGGAACATCTAAGCATCAGAAATGACTATATAAAGGTAAAATGCCGCTCGGCATATACAAGTAAAACCAATTTGCCAATTATGCACAACACTTCCCAAAACCCGGAACCATGAGTCAAAAACTCTACGAAATCTATCTATAGTCTGCTATACAAGGAGTCTAAGAAGTACAGGAGGGAAAGCAAAGTAAAAGATAGAGGGGGACTCCGAAGATCTGCGAACGCATGCAGATATACCTTGAAGTCTCCAGTGGATGTTGCTGCACTAATACTAAGGCTACCGAGAGGTACCTGGATCTGCACACGAAAACATGTACAAGAAGAGCGTGAGTACTGTATTGGAAAAAAATAGACTCGCCATGTGGGTCTATTAAAGGGAAGCATGTGTCAGCAAAGCTTGGAAAAAAGTAAAGAATTACATATAAGATGATATGTGAAACACTTCCGGGAGCGAACATACTCATACTGTGCCTGATAGCCTCGGAACTGGTCATCATAAATAGCTCGGAATAGGTGCGGGAGAATATCTCATAATTTAAAATGAGGAAGGAATCAATTAATCCCGTATTATATGGGATTTATCATCATTACTCCATCAGTTACAAATCAATTATGTAACGTGCAATAAATGATTGTAACGGTCAGAACAAGGCAATCAATTGCAATATTGACTCAACAGGCACGAGATTGACTCAACAGGCACGAGATTGACTCAGTAGGCACGAGATTGACTCAAAAGGTACCGGAGTAACTCATCATCCACGGGATTGACCCATCAGTTATAGAATTAACTCATCAGTTACGAAATTAACTCATCAGTTACGAAATTTCAGCATTTACACAGTTGTTACAAGTCTTCCAAAAGTAATGGATGGGTTGAGTAAATGCTCATAATTGACCCATTATTCAAGGAGAATGGTTACTTAGATTTATCCCTATAAATAGACATAGTTTTATCACAATCAAGGGATCCAACTTTCTTCTCAATAATTCTGTACATTGTAATTCATATAATCTTGCTCCCAAGCTAGCCATTGTTTGGCCCTTCAAGCTCCGTTCGGCTCAACATCCTGTCAAGGATTATTCAATAAGAATTATTTCTTCTCTGCTTTATTTTTTCTGTCATTGAATTTATTTCGCACTTCTCTATCACTTTGCATTAACAAAATTATATCTTTCGGATTGAATCGGTTTCTTATGGCCTATCACATAAAATTATTTCTTTGACCTTGAAAACTATTTTTTGTGTTAAACAGTTTGGTTTCGTTACCGGGAACTCAAGCAAATTTGCTATTCAACCAAAGATACTAAAAGATGTTGTTGATATTTGCTTGCTTTCAGTTTAAACCTTCATCATGGCCGAAATTTGCCAATCAACACAGTTGAGGACAACCAAGCTTGAGATGGTTTTACCATGAGAAAGGAAAAGGAAATAATAGCCATAATACTGATATATAATAAACAAGAAGAGAAAAATAGAGAATGTACATCGGCATATTGGTACCACAACTATTAGTACCGAAACTTATTAAAGAATCTACGACAAACAGTACCGAGACATGAAGTTTAGGTACATCAGGTAATCTTAATTTGCACAATTTAGTTCTAACTTGACAGAAACAGATCAAGGAACAAGATGAGCGGATAGAACACCTCCGGGAATCCCCAACTATCCCACGAGAATGATATGCAGACCGAGCGTTTAATGGAGAAAGGCACGGATGTTCAAATGAAAGTTAAAAATAGGTCTGAGCAAAGAGTTACAGGATTTTATTCACGGGCCGAAAAAGATCTGAACCTTCTCGAACAGGTAAGGAATCACCTTGCAAAATTGAAAATTTCCAGGAGAAGAATGGAGGTTAGCAGGGGTAAAACACCCACGAGATTGTTTACAATGATATCGCACCTGACAACTAGAAAAGAAAAGATAGGTGCGGGATGGATAATTGAAGACTACGAGGAAGAAGGTTCATTAATAGCCATGGACAATTACACAAATATTTTCGGATACAATCATTGAACCGAAAGAATCAAAATCCACGAGGTCAAATGCTGAAGAACTAGAAACTATCATTAGCTTCCAAATAGGAAGGTTTATGCTGGTCAAGACTTGACACCGAGTTTAAAGTCAAGTTGATTAAACTTTTACTTGTTAATGCAAATTGCTTTGCTTGCCACCATTGTAACCATAACAGGTGTACCACCGGAGATAATGGTTTATATGCTCAATATTGACCCACGGTATAATCCGGTCAAGCAAAAGAAGAAACCATAGCCAAATAATAAAAGATAAAGTTATGGAACCTCGAAGGTGGGTTTAGTCCGAAAAGTCGAATCATTCGGATTCGTTGCTAACATCAACCCATCATCACTTTAAAAATTCTGAGGAGAAAGATGATTGCTAGTATATCACATTGTCTTAAATGTCTCGGTAAATGCAATCTTAATTCAAGCAGAGAAAGGTACACAATCTCTTATCTATTATAGAATGCTCTTAGACATGGAAATTTCATATCTATATTTCGAGAGGTTGGGATTAATTGCTATTGCCCTAAATCTAAGGCTTTGTTGTCAATACCATTCAATTTTCGTAGCCACTATATTTTCATTATACAATATTTTGCATAAACGAGAACTGTCAACAAGGCTAGCTAAATGAGTAGTCAAACTTATGGAATATGATATTATTTATCAGCCACATACGGCTATATAAACACAAGACTAGAAGATTTCATGACTAATCTTTGCTTGAGCATATTACCTGAAGCTGGAATCAAATTACATGTTATTTCTGAAATAATTCTCGGGATCTGAACCTTTTACATAATTAAGTCCACAAGTATTAAAAGTCCTTGGTTAAGGACAATGTTTAATCCTATCAGAAAAATTATTTAGATTTTACAAAAGTTAGTTTATTACTAACAACAAAGATGAGTATAAAGCATATGATAAAGGCTTGAATTAGCTGGGGACTCAGAGCAAAAGTATTGATTTGACGATTGATCAAATCCAAGAAAACTATGCAGCCCAAGAAAATCAAGTTGGATGTGCTAGTCTCGGATCTACTACTAATATCACTGACTCCAGAAGAAACTCTGGACTCTTATTGAGAAATATCATTTCCGGATCAAACAATATCAGGTCAAGTCATCCCTTATCTGGGCGATCCCTGATTTATCATCAATTAGAATGAAAATGAGGAGAATCATATTTGAGAATATTCAAGGCTCCAAAAGCTAAAATGCCACATGTACCAAACAAAAAAAATATATGATGCGAGAAATCTATGAAGAAAGTCGTGAAAATTACTCCGGTAATAAGGCAAGATATCGCATTGTCCTCGACAATATTTTGGAACCTCCGTAGTTCTCGGCCAGAGTAAAAAATAAAGAAAGAGCTCTGGTACCGTCTTTATGCTGTAACTGGACCATTTGAAAGTCCATCAACAATGGAACTGGCTATCCTATCTGAGATTATTAAACTGGGGAATGTCAAATTATGATTCTAGTGTTTGAGTTCTCACACCTCAAAACTCAAACACTAGGGAGATCACTTATACTGAAGATTAGTCAATCCGGATTGACATTTTAAGAAGTGATTCAAACAATCGATTGCTTTGGGAGATAAATTTCTAAGAGTATTCCGACATTATTTACCGCAATCTCAACTCACTCAGTTGTATTGCTCATATCAAGCATAAAACACTTCAAATAGTGTTGAATGAGATCTTCAAAAATGCATATACTACTCTTACACAAAAAGGATCAAGAACTCCATGTCGAGTCAAGAATCCCACGATAACGAACGAGACTTTTATGTTCAAGTCAAAATAAATGTGTGCAACTATGCCACCATAATAAAGTGCACTTTGAACAAACACATGGCTTATATTTTGTCCAGCAACGACCATTCAAGTTAAAAAGCCTTTCTTAATGGCTAATTATATTATGACTCGGATCGATTATCCCAAACATCTCAAATATTATTTCGGACATGTGTCCCTCTCTACTTGGAAGTATGTTCACATACTCCAATTTGGATTCAAAATCCAATCAGATTTAATGTATCTTCAAGACAAATCTACTAAGATCTATATTTATTTGGGATCAGTATTCCCTCAGACTCAATGTCTTACCGAGATCAATACTCCAGGAAATCCTACCAGGATTAATACTTCCACAGACTAAAAGTCTACTCAGATCAATTGATCCTCTTTTACGCCTGAATGAAAAGGAGACGTCCTTTTCATAGCGTTTAAATATATAAAAGGGCCTCTTTTATTTAAAAGTTAGACACCCAAGGGTGCAACATTAAGACATCGCACATGTAACGATGCATCCAAATATATATTTCAAGTCTGTAAGACTAAATATGAGCACTCAAATAAATTCATAAAGTGCCATGAAAAGCTAGTACTCGGATAAATTCCCTAAAGTACCAAATGATGATATTAGACCCAAAAGACACGAGGAAGTAATTGAATTCCCGGTCTAGGTGCCAACCCTTCTGATGAAATAAAAAGGGTTAAGTATTCATCATCCAAAAAGTATAAACCTTCGAGTCCCGTATGTAATTTCCTTTTCAGGAAATGGAGCACATGAAAGGAATAATCAAGTGCTCATACTTCAAAGCTCTAACACTTGGGGGACTATAAAAGGCAAAAAAGACCGGGAAATGAAGAACTCAAGTCAAGCCTAGTCTACCCAACAAATCGAAAGTTAAGAGCGAAGTCAAGAGACAAAAAGCAAGCCTGATTCAAAAACCTACAAAGAAAACACCCGTGGATGTAATCGAATGTTCAGGTTAAAGGAAATATTTAGTCAAGGGTTGCAAGATATATCCTTGTATTTATTAAAAACTGTTGTCAATGAAAATAGTTACGGATAAAAATCCATACCTTTATAAAAACTGTTACAAACAAAAAACAGTTATTCCCTTGTATTAACTCGAAAAAACTGTTACAAAAGAAAACAGTTACGAAATGCAAGCTTGTATCAAACCTGTTAAAAGAAAACAGTTGCAACATGAGTTTTAGACGATAATCAAACACATGTAAAATGTTGTGAAAGTTCAAACAAAAACTTTCTTTAGAAACATTCTTAAACATGTGAAAAATTCCTATCGCTCTATTGTATTATTACACCATTATGAAGTTGAGACGTGTTCTTCATTAAGGGTCGATCAAAAAGGGCCCTCTTTCATAAACCGTGCCTAATACGAAAAGGTACGAGTAATATAAAGCATTTTTATAAATGCAAAGACTTAAAGGGTGAAACAAAAACCCAAACATTAAAGTAAGCAGAAAACAAAGCCGAAATTTATATCGAACTTGCCAAACATAAGGCAAACATTTGTCTTCAAACCCCGAAACAAGACAGGGGTAAACCAACCGTTTATTGACTAAACAAACATGAGCGTTGAAGTTGTCACATGAATCTCTAAGTTCTGCACTCTTTTTTCCTTCGTCCAGTTTTTGTCCCTACTGGGTTTTTCTGGCAAGGTTTTTAATGTGGTAGAGGCAATGGAGAAAAGGATAAAATCTTCCATTTCCCGGTCATATCATAGTGAATAACCGGAAAGTGGGGGGACTATCAGTATTGGCGAAAAATAGACTCGCCGTGTGGGTTTATTAAAGGGCAGCACGTGTTAGCAAAGCTTGGAGAAAAGTAAAGAATGACATATAAGATGATATGTGAAACACCCCCGGGACCGAACATACTCATACCGTGCCTCATAGCCTCAGAACTGGTCATCATAAATAGCTCGAAACACGTGCGGGAGAATATCTCATAATTACAAATAAGGAAGGAATCAATTAATCCCGGATTATATGGGATTTATCATCACTACTCCATCAGTTACAAATCAATTATGTAACGTGCAATAAATGCAATAAATGATTATAACAGTCAGAACAAGGCAATCAATTGCAAGATTGACTCAACAGGCACGAGATTGACTCAACAGGCATGAGATTAACTCAGCAGGCACAAGATTGACTCAACAAGTACGGGAGTAACTCATCATCCACGGGATTGACTCATCAGTTATGGAATTAACTCATCAGTTACAAAATTAACTCATCAGTTACGAAATTCCAGCATTTACACAGCTGTTACAAGTCTTCCAAAAGTAATGGATGGTTGAGTAAATGCTCATAATGGACACATTATTCAAGGAAAATGGTTACTTAGATTTTTTATCACAATCAGGGGATCCAACTTTCTTCTCTATAATTCTGTACACTGTAATTCATATCATCTTGCTCCAAGCTAGCCATTGTTTGGCCCTTCAAGCTTCGTTCGGCTCAACATCCTGTCAAGGATTATTCAATAAGAATTATTTCTTCTCTGCTTTATTTTTCTGTCATTCACTATTTTGCACTTCTCTCTGTCACTTTGCATTAACAAAAATTATATCTTTCGGATTGAATCGGTTGCTTGTGGCCCGTCACATAAGATTATTGCTTTGACCTTGAAAACTATTTTTTGGGTTAAACAAGTACACCAACATGGTACCCAGTAAGTGCCAAGCCTAACCTCGGTCGAGTAGTGATGATGTCAGGTCAGGGCCCTACCGTATAAATATAAAGAAATAAGGCAGAAAAAGAGATATATATATTACAGTAAAATAAATACGAAAAATCTACAGGAATAGAAGTCAAAGAAAGCCCTCAGCTCATAACACAGTAATAACAACAAGGGGATCTCCCGGGATACCGTCCCATAGTCCCAAAGTAAATATGCAGTATAGGGGGATCTCCCGGAATACGTCTCTAGTCCCAAAGTAAATATGCAGTGTTGGGGGATCTCCCGGAATACGTTCGTAGTCCCAAAGTAAATACGCAGTATTGGGGGATCTCCCGAAATATGTCTGTAGTCCAAAAGTAAATATGCAATGTTGGGGGATCTCCCGGAATGCGTTCCGTAGTCCCAAAGTAAATATGCAGCTCAACCAATAAACACAACAGTTACAACAATGAAATCTACAGTTTAGGCTATGTTCAAACCAAGGAAAACAGGAGTTTCACTAAACATGTTTACAAAGTTCAAATAGACAGTCAAAACATGTAGGCATGATTTCCTACTCTAAACAAGGTAGTTACATATGCTAGTGTAATGCAAACAAGAAAAAACAGGTTATGATTTAGTGAAAAACGGAGTTTTACAACAAATAGCCCGTGTACGTACTCGTCACCTCATGTACACGGAATATGAACCTCAGCCCTCGATTCTTCCCCATTTCTGCCAAGCAATTTCCGCACCTGCGGACCTATTGTCGCACCTGTGGAAAATCTCTCGCAGGTGCGGATATGACTTAAGGGGGTTGGGTCCACATCTGCGGCAAGGGGGCTGCACCTGCACGTGCGCGCATGCAGAACACTTTCCGCTTCTGCGGTCTTCATTCGCGCCTGCGAGTCCAAGGGCGCATCTGCGGGCATCGCAGATACGGAAATTCCGTGCACCTGCGACTCCTGTCCTTCCTTCAAAATTCGTCATCTGCGCCGGGTCTTCCGCATGTGCGAAACACCAGAACCAGCAAAATTCAGCAATTTTCCTAAGTCCAAATTTCATCTGTTAAGCATCCAAACCACACTCGAGGCCCCCCGAGACCTCAACCAAACATACCAACCAATCCTAAAATACCATAAGAACTTAGTTGATCCTTCAAGCCATATTGAACAACATCAAAAACACGACGTATGCACGGATTAAAGCCTAAGAAACTTTGAATTTTCCAAATTCCACAAACGACGTCGAAACATATCAAACCTTGTCTGAATGACTTCAAATTTTATACACAAGTCAAAAATGACACTACGAACCTACTTCCACTTCCGGAATTCCATTCAGCACTCTATATAAAAATTTCCACTGCCGACCAAAATCGCCAAAATTCCAATTTTTGCCAATTCAAGCCTAAATCTACTACGGACCTCCAAATCACATTCTGGGCGGGCTCCTAAGTCCAATATCACCTAACGGAGCTAACGGTGCCATCAAAATTCAAATCTGAACTCAATTCACACGAGTCGACATCCAGTCGACTTTTCCAACTTAAGCTCCCAAATTAAGAGACTAATTGTCTCAATTCGTTTCAAAAACTCAACAAGAACCTTACCGGTAACCCAAAATAGCAGAAAAGATGCGGGGAAAGCAGATAATAGGGGATCGGGGCTCTAACTGTCAAAACGACCAGTCAGGTCATTACATATAGGCATAGCTAGTACCTATGTACGGACTCTCGTCACCTCGTGTGTACGTAACTCCTACAAATAGAAGCACATAATAATTTAGTTCACCTATGGGGTTAATTCCCCATTACAAGGTTGGAAAGGAGACTTACCTCGCTCTGCAACTAAATTCAAGATTCCAATAAACCTTTGCTTCGTGAATTCTTGTCCGAAAGCCTCAAATCTAGTTATAAATAATTTGATATGCTCAATACAAATTATAGGATTTAATTCCATATGAATTTACTAATTTTTCGGATTAAAATTTGAAATTCATAAAAACATTATCAGTGGGACCCGCGTCTCGAATCCCGATGAAACTCACGAAATCCAAACACATGTTCTGATACAAGTTCAACCATACAAAAATTATCGAATTCGTACATCAAATTGACTTTCAAATCTTAATATTTTTGTTTTTGGAAGATTTTACAAAAATCCCAATTTCTTCCACCTAAATCTGAAATAATTGATGAATATGAACATGGATTTATGAAATATAATCACTTTTGGATATAGAACACTTACCCAAGTCGAAGTCGTGAAGAAATCCTCAAAACCGCCCAAAAACAGAGCTCAAAAAATCGCAATCGAAAATGAAGAAATGACAGATTTTCAATCCTTAAGTTTCTGCCGAGGTTCGCATTTTCGGACAAAAACTTCACATTTGCGAATGAACTTTGTTTTCGCAATTGCGATAAATGGTTTGCAATTGTGAATGAACAGTGTTTTCGCATTGCGAATGGACAGTGCCGCACCAGAAATCAGCAAAACCCATGCTTCTCCGAAATGATCTGAAACCACCCTGAAACTCATCCGGAACCTCCCGGACACAAACCATATATGAATTTCAATCATAAAACATGCTACAAACCTGCTCGTGCACTCAAAAAACTGAAAAGAGGTCTTCTTAACCCGATATTGACCATGGTCAAACTCCCAAATTTTTAACTTTACTAGTCTCTCAACCAATGATCCAAAAATACACCCAAGCGCCTCGAGACCCCGTCAAATCATACCAAAAAGTACCAAAACATGATACAAACTTATTCAAGGCTTCAAATCACATTAAGCAATGGCGAAACAACAAATCGCGCCTCGAATCGAATTATGAGTTTTCAAATCTTCCAACTTCTATACTTGCGCCGAGACGTATCAAATCAATCTGGAATGACTTCAAATTTTGCAAACGAGTAATAAATGACATAATGGAGTTGTTCCAATTTTCAAAATTAGATTCCGACTCCGATATCAAAAAGTTAACTCTCGGTTAAACTTTCCAAAAACCTTCTACTTTCCAACTTTCGCCAAAATGCGCCTAATATTCCTACAGACTTCCAAATAAAAATCCGAATATGCGCCCAAGTCCAAAATTACCATACGAAACTATTGGAATCATCAAAATTCCATTCCGGGGTCATTTTCTCAAAATCAACCCTTAGTCAAATTCTTCCAACTTAAAGCTTCCGAATGAAATTTTCTCTTTCCAAATCCACTCCAAAATTCCCGAATTTCAATTACGACAATGCGTACATGTCATAATACCTGAAGTAAAGTTGCTCATGGCCTCAAATCACTAAATAACGCACTAGAGCTCATAATTACCGGTCGGGTCATTACAGTGCGGGACCACATGTGCGGATGGTTAAGAGTAGAAGCGGATTTGGAAGAAGTGGTCAGGGGTCGCAGGTGCGAGGTGAGTTCTGCATCTGTGATGCCCGCAGATGTGTTGGAGAGATTGGAGGAGTGGTGGGGTACTGCAAAATCAGACATAGGTCCGCAGTTGCGCACACATAGGTGCCACCTCTTGATCGCAGAAGTGAATGATGAGTTTTAAGTGAAATCCGCACCTGCGATGGAAATTCCGCAGGTGCGAGACCGCATATGCGGTTCTAGGCTCGCAAAAGCTAGTTCGCTGGGCAGAAAAGAGATAGTTCGAGGGTTTGAAATTCTTTATTTTTGGACTTGGGAGCTCGGAAATTGGCGATTCTTTATGGAATTTTCAGAGAGAGCTTTGGGGTAACGATTCCTAACTCGATTTTGGTTATATTTCATTAATCTATTGTTTCATTCTTCATTAAATTAAAGAATTTGAGTGAGAAAGTTAGGAAAAAGGGGGGAAAAGTTCCCAACTGAATTTCTCAGGTTTGAGTGGGATTAATGCATTGGATTTGGATAATTTTGGTACGAGTGAATGGGTGTTCATATTTGGTAAATTTTACCCAATTTCGAGACGTGGGCCCAGGGAAGCTTTTTGAGTAATTTTCCAATTTCTTGCTTTCACTTTGATTCCATTCGTTAGATTAATTTCTTGTAGTTGTATTTATGTTATGTAATTGGTTTTGGCTAGATTTGGGCCATTCGAAGTCGGGTATTCGTCGAAAGAGCATTATTTCGGGTTGATTTGAGCTTGGTTCGAGGTAAGTGGCTTGCCTAACCTTGTGTGGGGGAACTCCCTTAGGATTAGTACTGTTGTTGATATATAAGTGACGAGTACGTACACGGGCTAATTGTTGTAAAGCCTGATTTTCATTAGATAATAACCTGTCTTTCCTCTTATTTGAACTTATTAGCATGTGTAGTATCTTGTTAGAGTAAGAAAGCATGCATACTTGCCTTAACTGTTTACCTGGACTACGTGCAGCTTGTTTAGTGATTTTACTTGTCTTTCCTTAACTTGTACTAAGGTTAAATTTTAAGATTTCATGTCGTGACTATTGAATTATGTTGCTTGGCTGCATATTTACTTTGGGACTACAGAACGCTATTTCGGGAGATCCCCTTGTCTTGCATATTTACTTTAGGACTATGGAATGGCATTCCAGGAGATCCTCCTGCACATTTACGTTTTGGACTATGAGACGGTATCTCGGGAGATCCCCTCTTGTTTTGTTGTGTATTGAGTTGTTGTTTTCTATGTTTCTTCCTTATTAAATTTCAGCCTTATGTACCACCATATTTCATTTTTGCCTTGCCTTATTTGTATATATGTATTCTGGTAGGGCCCTGACCTGACCTCTTCATTACTCGATCGAGGTTAGGCTTGGCACTTACTGGGTACCATTGTGGTGTACTCACGCCCTTTCCTGCACATGTTTTTCGTATGTAGATCCAGGTATATATTACCAGCCTCATCGCTAGTGCAGTCACTGCTGCTTACTGGAGACTTCAAGGTACATCTGCTCACGCCCCCAGATCCTCGGAGTCCCCCTCTATCCCCTTATGTTCATTTTTTCTTCTTTCTGTAAAAATGATGTATAGAACAGTTAAGACTTCTTTTTAGTAGCTTGTGACTTGCGGTGTTCCGGGTTTTGGGAAATTATTTTTTACATCTCAGAAGTGATAATTGTATATGCTGAGTGTCATTCAGTTGCTTATTAGATATTTGTTACTGTTAGTAGTTAATGTTCATGCTTTTGTTTCATTTCCGCAAAGTGTTAGGCTTACCTAGTCGTAGGGACTAGGTGCCGTCACGAAAACTTATGGAGGGGGAAATTGGATCGTGACAAGTTGGTATCAGAGCCCTAGGTTCATAGGTATCGGGAGTCACAAGCTAGTTTATTAGAGTCTCGTGAATTGGTACGTATGTTTGTACTTATCTTTGGGAGGCTATGGAACTGTTAAGAACAATCATACTTCTTTGGTTTCCTCGTCGTGCGAGTTATTGACATCAAATTCTAAAATTATCTATCCTTTCTGACAGATGGTGAGGAACCGTACGGAGAGATGTGACGATCAGGGACCCGAGCCCCCTATTAGAGCTGCTAGAGGCCGGGGCCAGGACCAGGGTAGAGGACGACCACGCAGTGCAGCCAGAGCACCAGCTCGAGCTGTGACAAAGGAGCCCCCAGCAGCTCCAGCTAGAAGGCCGGCACCGGAGGTTCCTATTGCTGCACTAGCCCTCTAGGAGACTCTCACTCAGTTCATGAGCATGTTCAGCACTTTAGCTTTTGCTGGAAAAATTCCACTAGCTCCCGCCAATACTCAGGCGGGGGAGGGGCACAGACTCCCGCAACCCATACTCCTGAGTAGAGGGTCTAGGTTGATCATGCCCTAGAGTTTATTCCTATACCACTAGTGGCTCCGGTTCAGCTGAGACCAGGGCAGCTGCTTCTGAGGTAAAGCAGCTTAGACTTGAGAGGTACAAGAAGTACCACCCACCTACTTTCAGTGGACTAGCTTCAAATGATGCTCAGGGTTTTCTGGAGGAGTGTCATCGTATCCTCCGTATTATAGGCATAGCAAAGACGAGTATGTCCAGGGAGTTGGAGATGGATATCTCTTATCAGCAGGTCGTGAGTATTGCCAGGAGAGTGGAGGGCATGTTTTCCCGAGATAGAGAGGAGAGAGAGGCCAAGAGGTCTCGAGAGACTGGTTATTATTTTGGAGCTCGTGCCCCAGCAGCTCATCACGGTAGGGATTATGTGAGTCTCCATGTTCATTCAGCTCTTCCAGCTTCCAGTGGTGTTCCAGCTCCTTCCAGACCCCTGGAGCCCTATTATGCACCACCAGCATCCAGTGTGCCTCCTGCTCGGGGTGCTATTACGGCCAGTCCAGCAGGCCAGGCCCGATTCACTCACAGCAGCCATATCCTCTAAGAGGTTGTTTTGAGTGTGGCGACACTCGCCAAATGGTAAAGGATTTCCCTAGGATTAGGAGTGGTGCACCTCCATAGACTTCTCAGCCACCACGTGCTCCACCAGGTCTTCCGGCCTTGCTTCCAGCACCAGCTGCCGCCCCACCCACTCAACCAGCTCGAGGTGGAGGTTGGGGAGGTCGATGTCACCCTAGAGGAGGAGACCAGGCCAGGTATTATGCTCTTCCAGCTCGTTCAGAGGCAATTGCTTCCGACTCTGTCATCACAAGTATTGTCTCAATCTGTCATAGATATGTGTTGGTATTATTTGACCCAAGCTCTATGTATTCATATGTGTCTTCTTATTTTTCTCTAAATTTGGGGGTATCTCGGAATTCTTTGAGTTCCCATGTTTATGTATCTACTCCTGTGGGATATTCTCTTGTTGTGGACTGCGTATATCGGTCATTTTTGTTTGCTCTTAGTGGTTTTGAGACCAGAGTCAATTTATTATTTCTCGGCATGGTATATTTTGATGTTATCTTGGGCATGGACCGGTTATTGCCCCATTACGCTATTCTTAATTGTCACGCTAAGACCGTGACGTTGTCCATGCCAAGATTATCGCAATTAGAGTGCAGGGGTACCTTAGAGTATACTCCCCGCAGGGTTATTTCATTTCTTAAGGCTGTTGAGAAGGGTTGTGATGCGTATTTAGCCTATGTGAGAGATTTCAGTGTTGATGCCACTACAGTTGAGTCAGTTCCAGTAGTGAGGGATTTCCCAGATGTGTTTCCAGCTAATCTCGCGGACATGTCGCCTGATAGAGATATTGATATTTGCATTGATTTGTTGTAGGTCACTCAGCCCATCTCTATTCCTCCTTACTGTATGGCTCCTCAAAGTTGAATGAGTTGAAGGAGCAGTTGCTGGAGTTGCTTGATAAGGGCTTCATTCGGCCCAGTGTGTCTCCTTAGGATGCTCTGGTCTTGTTTGTGAAGCAAAAGGATGGTTCTATGCGTATGTGTATTGATTATCGCCAGCTGAACAAGGTTACAGTGAAGAACAGATATCGATTGGCTCGCATTGATGATTTATTTGATCAGTTCCTAGGTTGCTAGGGTGTTTTCCAAGATTGACTTGTGTTCAGGCTATCATCAGCTGAAGATTCAGAAGCCGGACATCCCGAAGACTACTTTCAGGACCAGATATGGTCACTGAGTTTCTTGTCATGTCTTTTGGCCAACCAATTCCCCAGTAGCCTTTATACATTTGATGCACAGTGTGTTCCGACCTTATCTTGACCTTCATCATTGTGTTCATTAACGACATTCTAGTGTATTCCCAGACTCGGGAAGATCATGGCACTTGAGGACTGTTGTTTAACCAAAGAACTAGATTCTCTGCCAAAGCTATTTTAAGAAGAACACGTGTTTCTGATAACCAAAGAATATGCTAATAATTGTAAGTAAATTCGTAAATAGAAAGAAGAAAGATGCGTAAAAAGTAAGTATACCTCAATAGTGATTCGAACGTGTCCTTACAAGTTATATTTTACTCACTTTTATAGGGAATTTCTTAATATAACGTCTACTTTTTTTAGTGAGCATTAATGGCTAATAATGGCATTAATGTAACGTTACAATGATTAATCATAACTTTTGCGTGAAGTTTATATAACGTTTTGTCTCATTAATTGAAGATCCCTGAATCTTCCCTTTGTTCCATCTTGATTCATTCTGACCGTGTCTCTTCGCCTTTTCAATTAGGTTAAGATTCCCGCATCTGATTACCCCGTGGGTATGTTGTTCCGTTCCTCTTTATATCGTACCTCTTCATAAAGTCTCGTCCAGTTGTCATGTTGTCATTTCTCCACATAGAGTGCAGAGTCATAATAATTATTACACGTGTGAGGATCATTTTTACCAATACAGATAGTCCCCCCCCCCCCACTTACCATTTATTTATCGATTAATATTCCCGCGGCTTCACTCGTTCCATTGCATCCATCTCTGAATGTATGTGTTGCTTGACACTTCCATTTAATTCCCGTGCCACGTGGCTTTCCCGGATTGGTTCTATAGTTATTCAGCGCCTTTTAGGGCTTTTTGCGGCTGCATCAGTCTCGAAGTGACAGCTTCAATTATGACTTTCACATCACTATTTTTTCCATTTTTTTACGGTTGCCTTTGAGTATAAATACCTTTTTTTCCTTTCTTTACTTTCATGGTAAACTTCTAACCTTCTTTCTTTATTTTTAAATTCTTCATCTTTGTAAATATGTCTTCTTCAAACCAGCAATCTGAAAAGGTCATCATTGTAGATGAACTGACTCCTTCTTCTGCTCCAACACGGAGTAGGAGGGGCGGTAGACTTAGGAGCTTAAATTCTACTCCTTCCAGGGGTTCTGCTTCTTATTCTTCTCCCCCCACCATCTTCTAGGTCTAACACTCCTTCGTCTTCTTCGAGGGTTAGGGCTTCTAGAACTTCGTCAAAGAGTAGAGAACACAATGAACCGCTCGTTAACCGAGGGTCGATGAGATTGTTCCTGCGGATTTTTCTTTTCCCAAGGATAGTCAAGCCATGAGTGATCAGCTTTCTTCAATGTCATCACATGACAGTGTTGACCTTTATCCCACCCAAATAACAGAGGGCTTAGTGTCTCTTGTACGCAGGGATTGTTATTGGAAGCCTGATTTTCCTGTTGTTGTTCCTAACGCTAATCAAAGAATAACCTCTTACAAGACTGGATATTCTTATGCCTATCTTATCCCTTCACATTAGGATTCAAGCCTCCCATCTAGCCTGTTATCATCGAGTTTTCTCGATTCTTCAAAGTTTGTTTGGGACAAGTCGGTCCTCTTATTTGGCGAGTAGTCACGTGCCTTAGTTATTTGTCCAATTTAGCTTCCGTACCTTTTACTTTTCATCATCCTATTCACCTCTATTCTCCGATGTTGTTCCACCAAGGAGTGTTTACTCTCGCGGCTAGGAGTAAAAGGGTGTTACTTACTCCAGATGATGACAAAGATAGAGGGTGGTATGTCTGCTATGTTGCTGTCCCTACTGCAGGTTTAGTAGGTGAAGAAAATCTCCCCTTCCCTGAGAAGTGGAACTTTGCACGTAAGTACAGTTTTTCTCACTTTCCTTTTCTTCACTTTTGATGAACTTTCAGTACCATGACTGTTTCTTCTCCTTTTGCAGCAACCATAGGAACCATCGAGAATGTCTCCGGTTTCTGTGATTGGGTAGAAAAACTTTTGTTAATCACTCCTTTAGAAGAGCGTTCTTGGAAGTACCTCTATTCAAGGTTTGGTTGGAAGGTGAAAACCCATGGTAAGTGAGGGTTTTTCTTTTTACTTCTTCCCTTCTTGAGATTTATCTGATCCCTTTCATTTGGTAGGGTTTCCTGCTCGTGGAGTTTCTGATGCGCCTGTGTCTGCTTCAAAGTTGTCCTTGGCTAAGGCTCAGGAAATCATTGTTAGCTCCTCCTCGTCGAAAAGGAAGGCAGTTGGGTCCTGGACCTTGGAGGATGAAAAATAACAAGATGAGGGTTCGCTAATTCATAGGTCACGTAGGAGAAGGGTCGTCTCTGACAATGAATCTGCACCCGTTGTTGATCCTCCCGTACCTGAATCAAAGCCTTCCGCTCCTGAAGATTCAACTCCCTCTCCTGTTCGTGAGTCCATTGATCACCTATTCCATCAAGGTCTTGGTACAGTTTCCGAAGAATCTCCTCTTGCTATTTTCCCTCCGCCTGCTCCTATGGAACTTTCATTTATTGTTCCCGTTGTTTTTTCTGCTCCTCAGCCTACTCCGCCCGTGATTCCTTCACCCGACCCCCCATCCGTACCTTCTGCTATTGAAGTATGGTCTTCCAGTAGGGGGTGATGAAGCAAGTTATGATAGAGGTTCCTGCGGGAGGCAGCCTCTTGAAAAAGTCGAGCCAGGCTGATGTATGGTTAAAGCCCTTAATAGGCACGGTTGGAAAGTCTAAGCTGGAAAGTCATAGCTTCTTAACTTGGATGAACGATATTGTGCACTCGTCCTTAAAGGTAAAACTTGTTCCTTCTTCATATGTATGTATTATACTTTCTTTTTACCGTATCTAACTTATCATTTTATGCAGATCAACCTTATAAGCACAGAATTGATGAAGAGAGTCGTTCAAATGGAGCAATCAGCAAATGACTTCCATACCGAGGCTGACAATTGGAAGGAGCAGTACGAGAGTCTACAGCTTGATATGGAGGCAATGGAGGAGGAGAAATTTACCTTGGAACAGCAGATTAGAGTTATTGCAGCGGAACTGGCCATAGAGAAGGCGTCTTCAAATCAGACAGGTAAGGATAAAAGCATCTTGGAGTCTTCCTTTGCGGAGCAGCTTTCCCATGCCACCGAAGAGATTAGGAACCTTAAGGCTTTGTTGGATCAGAAGGAGGCATACTCTGGTGAACTTGTACAATTTCTCACCCAAACCCAAGAAGACATCCGTAAATCATCGGATAAGATCTAGTTTTTGGAAAGATCCCTTGCTCTTTTGCAGGCTGCCGAAGCTGAACAATGGGAGAAAGACTATGAGGCTCTTGAGGACAAAGCAGTTGTCGATGTTAGTTGAGCTTATTTGAATTCCCGACTTGACACATTGACGGAAATGGGCCAAGAGAATTTCGATGTGGAAGCTGAAATTTCCAAAACCAAAGAGACGATTGAAAAGTCTCGGCGGAGTCAGAATTTCTCATCACCTGAAGTTGAGGTCCCTGATGAAGCTGCTGCACAAGCCTCGCCGTCTCAAGTCGCTTCTCCTGCCAACAAAGATAACCCCCCCCCCCCCATCTAATAAAGAGTTTATGGAACTTGGTCCCTTCTTATTTTTTAATTATTTGGAACAATTGGTGGTTACCCCCGGTCCTATTGGGGGTAAAGTTCGGTCCTTTGTAGGTCTCCAACTGACAACTTAGGGGAAACTTTTGTATAAACAATTTAGGCTTAGACTAAGCCAATACTTAGTTTTTTGCCACTATATATTATAGTAGTATCGGCATGACTTTCGACTCTTTTGAGTGTTTGTTTTCACTCTTAAATCTTTGCATGCTTTCTTTTTGAGGTTTTTGGTTTACCTCTGAGTTTTTGATTTTGCATTTTTAAAAAATGCTTAGATTTTTCGTACCTTTTCGTAATAGGCACGATTTACAAAAGAGGCCCTTTTTGATCGACAATTAACGAAGAAGACGTCTCAACTTCATAATGGTGTAAATGTTTTTCCCACAAAAGAGAGCTAGGAATTTCACATGTTTTATTTTGACAATGTTTTTAAGAAAGTCTTTGTATTGTTTCGAACTTTCGTAACATTTTACATGTGTTTGTATATCGACCATAACTCCTTTGCAACTGTTTTTCTTACAACAGATTTGGTATAAACTTGTACTCGTAACTGTTTTTCTTTTGTAACAGCTTTTTTCGAATTAATACAAGGGTATAACTGTTTTTATTTATAACAGTTTTTTGAATAAATATACAAGGATAATGCTTTTCTCATCCATAACTGTTTTTATTTACAATAGTTTTTGAATAATTACAAGGATGTCTGTAACTGTTTTCATTTACAACAGTTTTAACTAAGTACAAGGATGTGCATTTTTATCAGTATCTAATATTCTGCCCTTTACATTTACGAATATGTTTTTATTTTTGAAGGTTTTTGAATCAGGCTTTGTGTTTTTTTGTCTTTGGCTCTTTATTTTTTCTCATAGTACGTGACTTATTGGGAAGATGGATCTTCAATCTTGAGCTTTGACTTTTGATAGTCTTCTTTGCTTCTTCTTTGCCTTCCATATTGTATAGTCCCCCAAGTGTTTGAGCTTTGAAGAATGAAATCTCGAGCACTTGTCTATTCCTTCCTTGTGGTTCTTTTCCTGAAAAGGAAAAACGTACAGGACTCGAAGGTATATAGTTTAGAAGATGATTGCTTAACCCTTTAAAAACGTCCATCAGAAAGTTGTAACCCTAGACCGGGAATTCAGTTACTTCCTCGTGTCTATGCAGGTCTAATATCATCATCTGGTGATGGGTTAGCTTTTTGCCTATCATCTAAAATGGTTAGTATAACTTTAACTGTACAAAAGTAAAATCGAACGAATGATACCTGACCGGGGGTATTCCCTTTACTTCAGAAGTAATACTTCTTCAAATGAACAATATTCCAACTGGTTGATAAGATTCTACCGTCCATAGTTTCCATCTCGTAAACGCCTTTTCCAGCAATGCCACGGACTTTGTAGGGCCCTTCCCAGTTTGGATTAAGCTTTCCTGCACCAGCATCCTTTGCTGATTGGAAAACTTTTTTAAGAATGAAGTCCCCAATTTTGAAATATCTGAGGTGAGCTTATCTGTTGTAGTATTGCTCTATAATTTATTTTTGGGCTGCCATACGTATTAATGCAGCTTCTCTTCTTTGCTCGAGCAAATCCAGATTTGTCTTTAACTCGTCGTTCTTTTTTTCTTCCATTGCCGTTGTGAATCTCTTGCTTGGTTCGTCGATTTCCACTTGTATTAATGCTTCTGAAACGTAGATAAGCGCGAATGGAGTTTTTCCCGTGGCTACTTTTGCGGTAGTTCTGTAAGCCCATAATACTGTAGGTAGCTCGTCAGGCCAGTTTCCCTTGGCTTTTCAAACCCTTTCTTTAAGTTATTGACAATGACTTTATTTGTTGACTCAGCTTGCCCATTAGCCACAGGGTGATATGGTGATGAAGTGATTCGCTTGATTTGCCAGCTTTCAAAGAATTCTGTGATTTGTGAGCCTATGAATTGTGGGCCATTGTTAAATACGATCTCCTTTGGTATTCCAAAGCGGCATATTATCCAGATGAAGCTTTTCACTTCTTTCTCTCGTACCTGTTTAAAAGTGTCTGCCTCCGCCCATTTTGTGAAATAATCAATTAATACGAGTAAGAATTGCACCTTTCCTTTAGCTGGGGGAATGGGTCCCACTATATCCATGCCCCATTTCATGAATGGCCATGGTGACACTACTGGGTGGAGTAATTCTGTTGGCTGGTGTATATTGTTGCATATCGCTGACATTTATCGCATTTAGCTACGAAGCTCTCAGCATCTTCCTCCATTTTAGGTCAATAGTACCCTGCTCTAATTAGGGTTTTGACTAAGTTGCCCCTGCATGGTTTCCGCAGTGTCCTTCATATACTTCCTTCATCACGTACTCCGTTTGATTGGGTCCAAGGCACTTTGCTAAGGGACCTCCAAACATTTTACTGTATAAAGTTTCACGAACTAGGCAGTACCACGTAGCTTTTCGGTGAAGTGCTTGAGCTGCTTTTCTATCTTCAGGCACGGTGTCGTTCTGCAAAAGGTTTACAATTTTGTTTCTCCAATCCCGGGTTAAATTTTTAAATGTTACCTCATTTTTGTCCTGGTCGATTGCTGAATGAAATAGGTGTATGACAATTGCATTATCTTTATTTGTTACGTCGGCAACTGCTGCGAGGTTAGCTAATGCATCCACTTCTGCATTCTCCTCTCTGGGTATTTGTGTAACATTCCATGACTGGAATTCCCTTGCTAGGTCTTGTACCTTTTCCAGATATTGTTGCATCCGAGCCTCTCTTGCGGTATAAGTTCCCTGCATCTGGTTTACCACTAGTTGAGAGTCACTATTGATCACGATTTGCTCGATTGAGAGTTCTCGTGCCAGTTCAAGCCCCGCAATGACAGCTTTGTACTCTACTTCATTGTTAGTTATGGGATAACATTTAATGGTTTGTCGTATCTTTTCACCCGCAGGTGATATTAAAACAATTCCCAAGCCGGCTCCTTTTATGTTAGAAGAGCCTTCAGTAAATAGGGTCCAAATTCCTGGATTAGCCCGTTGAAGAGTTGTAACTCTTTTTCCACTTCAGGGATTATGCTAGTATTAAAATTAGCGATGAAATCAGCTAAAATCTGAGACTTTATTGCAGTCCTGGGTTGATATATTATGTCATGTTCGCTTAATTCTATTTCCCATTTAGCTAATCTCCCTGATAATTCTTGTTTATGCAAAATATTTCTTAGTGGATATGAGGTCACAACAGTGATTGGGTGACATTGAAAGTATGGTATCAACTTCCTAGCTGCCATGATTAAAGCTAAGGCTAATTTTTCTAGATGAGGATATCTAGTTTCGGTATCTAATAAAGACTTGCTTACATAATAAATTGGAGATTGTTTACCTCTGTCTTCTTTTACCAGTATTTCACTTACAGCAATTTCTACTATGGCAAGATAAACATATAGCCTCTCCCCCTCTTTTGGTTTAGATAGCAGCGAAGGTTTTGATAGATAGGCCTTCAGATCTTTGAGAGCCTATTGGCATTCTCAGTCCATACGAACTGATTCTGCTTTTTAGAACTGAAAAGAATTTAAAACTCTTCTCCGAAGACCTGGAGATAAATCTTCCTAAGGCTGCAATTCTTCCTGTTAGTTTTTGAACTTCTTTTCTGCTCGTAAGTATATCAGGTATTTCATAAATAGCTTTAATATGGGCGGGGTTTACTTCTATACCCCTATTTGATACAAGGAAACCTAAAAACTTACCTGATTCAACGCCAAAGAAGCATTTTTCTGGATTTAGTTTCATGTTATACCTGTGCAAGTTTCGAAGGTGATTGAAAGATGATGGAAATGATCTTCCGCTTGAGTTAATTAAGCTACCTGAATCAATCAACACTCTTTTTACATTAGTGTCATGTATGAGTAGAGATATTACCGGAGCGTCGTTATGAGGAAGCAGCAATCTGTTGCCATCTACATTGTTGAACGTTATATTGTCTGCTTCCATGTCTTCACGAACACGCTTCCCGTGCGTAATTGTGAATTTTGTTGTTCATTTGCAGACTACTCCGTTCACCTCTCCTCTGTGTATCACATTCACTGTTCTCTTTGGAGATGGTGGTTTCGGGGGCTCTTTCATATTCTTCATATATGCATGTTTTCCTTTTTCACTAAACAGTTATGTTAGATAGCCCTTTTTTAATAAGTGTTCTACCTCACCTTGCAACAATCTGCAATCTGATGTTCTATGTCCATGATCGTTATGGAATTCGCACCAGAAGTATGGTCTCCTTCAGTTTGGATTCGGTCTCATTTCTTTGGGCCATCGAACTTTATCGCCCATGTTTCTCAGTACAGTAATTAATTCAGAAGTACTTACATTGAAGTTGTAGTCTCCGATTCTTGCATTACCTCTGTTCTGTTCCTCCCGATCTTTTCTAGACCTTGAGGAGGATGAGTTTGTATCTCTATTTGACGGTCTATATTCCAACCGTGTATTTTCATACCTGGAATGAGATTCTCGTCCTGAAGGTCCCATATATGGATCGTATCTGTTTTTACCTGTTCTCTTTTCTGGTTCGGAGCGTCTAGAACTGGTTCGATCTTCAGCTTTTGATTGAGCAATGGTGTCTTCTTCTATTCGTAGCTTGGTACTGTACCTGTTATAGACATCGTTCCATGTCGTGGCTGGGAATTCTCTCAAGCTTTCCTTGAGTCTTCTCGTGGCTTCTGAGATTTTGTCATTTAAGTTGCTTGCAAATGCCATTGCTACCCAATTGTCAGCTACCCTTGGTAGCAGCATTCTTTCTCGTTGAAACCTATCTACAAATTCTCGGAGCAACTCCGCGTCTCCTTGTTTTATCTTGAATATGTCTTCCATTCTTTTTTTGACTTTTTGTGCACTGGAATGTGCTTTTATAAAAGAATCTGCAAGCTCAGCAAAAGAATCAATAGAATTTTCGGGTAGAAGAGAATACCATGTTTGTGCTCCTTTGGTGAGTATCTCTCCGAACTTCTTGACTAATACTGATTCAATTTCTTGTTTAGTCAGATCGTTGCCTTTTACTTCTGTAGTAAAAGCAGTTACATGATCACGTGGATCAGTTGTCCCGTCGTACATAGGAATATCAGGTATTTTAAATTTCTTGGGAATAAGCAAGGGTGATGTATTTGTCTTCCAAGGTTGTTGAGAATATCTATCAACGTCAATGTCTTTGATAATAGGTGGTACTCCAGAAATTTTCTCGATTCGGTCATTTTGTTCCTTCACCTGTTTCTGCAAGGTTAGTAATAAAGACTGTAATTCTGGGATTACTGGACATACCTGGTCTTTCTTTGAGGGACTCATTTGGAGTGCCTCTACTTCCTAAGTTTGCTAGTCTGGATTTTGGATTTTCCACAGTTGCAGTGTTTCTAGGAGGAGGTGTAGGTGATGCAGCTGGCAGTCCCCTCATGAAAGCTTGTAAGGCTTGAGTCACATATTCACCAACCATTTGTTTTACAGGATCTTGTTCTCCTGTTTGTTCATTTCCATTGTGATTATTATTTTGAGTCGTAGATCTCTCTGGGGAATGTTCCCTTGAGCCTCGTGGGGAACCTGAAGGTGATGGAACTGGAGTTACAATCCTTTGTTGGTTGTTGTCATTGGTGTTCGACATAATTTACACAATGTTGTTTGAGAAAAAATAGAGATTATCAGATTCCCGGTAACGGAACCAATTTGTTTAACCAAAGAATTAGATTCTCTGCCAAAGCTATTTTAAGAAAAACACGGGTTTCTAATAACCAAAGAATATGCTAATAATTTTAAGTAAATTCGTAAATAGAAATCATAAAGATGCGTAAAAAGTAAGTATATTTCAATAGTGGTTCGAACGTGTCCTTACAAGTTATATTTTACTCCCTTTTATAGGGAATTTCTTAATATAACGTCTATCTTTTCAGTGATTGAGCATTAATGGATAATAATGGCATTAATGTAACGTTACAATGATTAATCGTAACTGTTGCGTGAAGATTATGTAACGTTTTGGCTCATTAATTGAAGATCCCCGAATCTATCCTTTATTCCGTCTTGATTCATTCTGACCGTGTCTCTTCGCCTTTTCAATTAGGTTAAGATTCCCGCATCTGATTACCCCGTGGGTATGATGTTCTGTTCCTCTTTATCTCGTACCTCTTGATAAATTCTTGTCCAGTTATCATGTTGTCCTTGCTCCACATAGAGTGCAGAGTCATCATAAGTATTACACGTGTGAGGCTCATTTTTACCAATACAACTGTGCTTCAGACTTTGAGGGAGAAGAGGTTATATGCAAAATTTTCTAAATGTGAGTTTTGTCTTGACTCAGTTGCATTCTTGGGTCACGTAGTATCGAGTGATAGGATCAAGGTAGATCCAAAGAAGGTGGAGGCAGTGCAGAGTTGGCCTAGACCATCATCAGCTATGAAGATCCGCAGTTTTCTTGGTTTGGAAGGGTATTACTGTCGCTTCGTAGAGGGATTCTCATCTATTGCAGCACCTATGACCAGGCTGACCCAAAAGAGTGCTCCGTTCAGGTGGATACAGGAGTGTGAGGAGAACTTTCAGTAGCTCAACGTATCTTTGACTACAGCCCTGGTATTGGTATTGCCTACAAATTTGGGGTCTTACACCATCTATTGTGATGCTTCACGGATCGGTCTTGGCGCGGTGCTGATGCAGGACGGTAGGGTAATTGCCTATGCATCTAGACGGTTGAAGGTGCATGATAAGAACTACCCTGTCCACGATCTTGAGTTAGCAGCTATTTTTCATGCCTTGAAGATCTGGCGCCACTATTTGTATGGTGTTCCTTGTGAGATCTACACCGATCGCCGGAGTTTGCAGCACCTGTTCAAGCAAAAGGATCTCAACTTGCATCAGCGGAGGTGGTTGGAGATACTTAAGGATTATGACATCACCATTTTGTACCACCCGGGGAAGGCCAATGTGATGGCCGATCCTTTGAGTCATTGGGATGAGCGTTTGGGGAGTTTAGAATATTTTCCAGTAGTAGAGAGACCTTTAGCATTGGATGTTCAGGCCTTAGCCAGGCAGTTTGTGAGATTGGATATTTCTAAGCTGAGTCGAGTGTTGGCTTGCGTGGTCTCACGATATTCTCTTTATGACCGTATCATAGAGCGTCAGTATGATGACCCCATCTACTCGTCCATCAGGACAAGGTTCGGCGAGGTGATGCTAGAGATGTGACTATTGGTGATGATGTCATGTTGAGGATGCAGGGTTGGATATGTGTGCCTAATGTTGATGGGCTTTGGGAGTTGATTCTTGAGGAGGCCCACAGCTCGCGGTATTCCATCTATCCGGGTGTCGCGAAGATGTACCAGGATTTGAGACAGCACTATTGGTGGAGGAGGATGATGAAGGATATAGTTGGGTTTGTGGCTCGGTATCTCAACTGTCAGCAGGTTAAGTATGAGCATCAGAGACCGGGTGGTTGCTTCAGAAGTTAGAATTGCCAGAGTAGAAGTGGGATCAGATGACCATGGATTTCGTAGTTGGGCTCCCATGGACTCCGAGGAAGTTCGACGCTATTTGGGTGATGTGGATCGGCTGACCAAGTCAGCTCATTTCATTCAAGTGGTGACTACATACTCTTCCGAGCAGCTGGCTCGAATCTACATCCGGCAAATTGTTCGCCTTCATGGTGTCCCAGTTTCCATCATTTCAGATAGAGGCACACAGTTTACATCTTGAATCTGGAGATCCGTACAGTAGGAGTTGGGCATTAGAGTGGAGCTGAGCACTGCATTTCACTCTTAGACGGACGGGAAGTCTGATCGCACTATTCAGATTCTAGAGGATATGCTTTGTGCATGTGTGAGGGAGTTTGGAGGGTCATAGGACCAACTCCTGCCACTTCTGGAGTTTGCCTACGACAACAATTATCAGTACAGCATTCAGATGGCACTGTATGGGGCTTTTTATGGTAGGCGGTGTCGGTCCCCAGTGGATTGGATCGAGCCTGGCGAGGCCAATTATTGGGTACGGACTTGGTCCAGGATGCCCTGGATAAGGTGAAGGTGCTTCAGGATAGACTTCGCACAGCCCAGTCCAGGCAGAAGAGTTATGCGGACCAGAAGGTTCGCGATGTAGCATCCATGGTTGGAGAGCGAGTCTTGCTTAAGGTATCACCTATGAAGGGTGTCATGAGGTTCGAAAAGAAAGGCAAGCTGAGCCCGAGGTACATTGGTCCTTTTGAGGTTTTGCGGTGTGTTGGGGAGGTGGATTATGAGATTGCAATACCTCCCAGCCTTGCAGGATTTCATCCGGTATTCCACGTTTCTATGCTCCGAAAGTATCACGGTGATCCGGCTCATGTATTGGATTTCAGCTTAGTTCAGTTGGAAAATGATCTATCTTATGCCGAGGAGCCAGTGGCTATTTTGGACAGGCAGGTCAGAATGCTAAGTTCAAAGAACATTGCTTCAGTAAAGGTTCAGTGGAGGGGTCAGTCGGTCGAGGAGGCGGCTTGGGAGACCGATCAGGATATGCGCAGCCGTTATCCTCATCTACTCACAGCTTCAGGTATGTCTCTATACTCGTTCGAGGACGAACGATTGTTTTAAGAGGGCGAGGATGTGACAACCTGGCCGGTCATCTTGAGAGTTATTGTAAAGACCCGAAAAATTTTATGGCTAAAAATAATGCCCAAATAGGTCCCTGTGTTGTTATAACTGTATAAATTCTTAAAACGGACCCTTTTTGAGTAAAAAGTACCCCGGGACTTAAAAGATATAATTTTTCAGATTTGCGCAAGTCTGGGGTCCACTATGCGATCGCAGATCATGTATGCGGACCGCATAGTGGTCGCATACCTGGACAGTTTGTTGTCCATTTTGAGGACAGCTATGCGGCCTATAATGCGATCGCATTTCACGAATGCGGGCCGCATAGTTGTTGCATTATTGCACCTTAACTTTTGCGGAGGGAGTTATGCGACGCACTATGCGATCGCATAACAAGTATGCGGACCGCATAGTGGTCGCATACTTGGGCAGTCTACTTTTCTTTTTGTCCCATTTGAGGGCCAATTATGCGACGGGAATGCGGACCGCATAGCAGGAATGTGATCGCATTCCTGACTGCCATTCTGCTTATGGACAGTTAAATTTCTAATTTTATACCCGACCCTCAGTTCAATAAAACACTTACTCCCTTCCATTTTAAAGATTTTCTGAACAAAATAGAAAGAGGGAAGAGAGAGTTCTAGAGAGGGAAATTCCCAACTCCATCAAAAGTGATCCTCTTTCATCATTCAAGCTTGGAACTAATCAAATAGGGCACCATTTTCTTCACCATAAGAGGTAAGCTTCTACCCCATCAACCTTAATTTCCAGATTTTATTATAACGAAACATGTTTAGGTGAGTTCATGAAGATGGGGGTGGTAGTCTTGCATGCATGTAACCAACTAGTTATAATCTAGTAAAAGAAAATGGGTTAGAGTAATCTTTCACTAAATAGAGGCAATTTAATCTAAAGGAACACCTAGTGTTTGATAGAATGATCAAGTGAGTTCAAGACATGATCGTTATTCCTAATTCTAAGTTCAATTATGCCACATTGTGAACTAGATTGAAGGTGCTAGAAGGTCCGGTGAATTGTGGTAGAAAATTAAGGGAAAATCCCAAATCAAGGTAAGTATGGCTAACTTTAATATTTGTAGAGTCATCTTGTTGGTGTCCAAGCACTCGGTATTAAGTTTTTGCTTGAATATACGTGAATCAATTTCCCTTCTGTGTTGAGGTGTGAGACTTCGCTCTTTGAATTTCTTAGTCGATTACCATGTTATATAATCTTGCAAAAGGTGATTTTTTGTGCTTATTCTATCATGAGAAAAGCTCGTTAAATGTTGAATACATCGGTATGTGAGGATGTGCTGTAAAAGGAAAGAAATGACAATGAAACAAAGTGTTGAATGTATCTAAGTTCTAAAAGATGTGTAGTAAATAATGGAAAGGAAACGGGGGTAAACTAATGGAGCTATGTGTTGATGGCATACCCTATGTGACTCACTATTTGATAAAGATTTATGTGGCCTTGATTTCATATGGTTACTTGGTTGTTACGAATGAATATCCTTGACGATGAGAATCTTTGTGATTGCATTGTTGGTTGATGTTGCTATTAGTTACATTGTTGACGTATCAAAGTGCTAAAGGCTGTGTAGAAAATGATGAAAGTAAATATGGGCTGATTTTATCGAGTTAAATGATTATGGCAACACCATATATGAATTACTGATTGGTAAGGACAATTGTCCCTTGATTTCACATAGTTATTATTTGGTATGAACTTATGTTCTTCATGATGAAGATCCTTGTGATATAATTATTGGATGTTGTTGCTGTGAAATGTGATTGTAAGGTGGGATCGGGTTGCACGCCGCAACAGAAATGTAAGGTGGGATCCGGTTTCATGCCACAACAGAAATGTAAGGTGGGATCGGGTTGCACACTGCAACAGAAATGTAAGGTGGGATCGGGTTGCACCCCGCAACAGAATTTTAAGGTGGGATCGGGTTGCACGCCGCTACAGAAGTAATAAGGGTGTAATGATATTGTGAGATGGGATCGGGTTGCACGTCGCAACAGAAGAAATAAGGGTGGAATATGATTATAAAGGGGGATCGGGTTGCACGCCGCAACAGGAAAACAATTGAAATAAGAAACTGTGGAAACCCCGTTTGTGATTCTTTGTATCTCTGTGCAATATTTGTTTGGGTTTCTTTAACTGCCTCATATATGTGTATTGCTTGATTTTACATAGACTAAAGTTTGTTTATACATACTAGTACTATTCAATGGTACTAACGTCCCTTTTTCCTGGGGCGCTACATCTTCTATATGGATGTAGGTGGTTCTATAGCAGGTAGCTCAGTTCGTCGTTAGTGGTGCCTCCTCTTCATCTCTCTAGTCGTTCCGGTGAGCCCCATTTACTCTTGGGGTCGTGGGTAGTCTATATCATCTCATTTTGTATATTTGATGTCTTTTTAAGGTATGGTCGGGGCCTTGTTACCGGCAAGTATTGTGTAAACCCTTAGCACTCTTAGAGGCTCCCTAGACATGATGTGGGTTGTACATATATGTATGTTGGGCAGTAAATGTGTTTACTAGTAATCGTGGTCCAAATCGGAATTATTGTATGTTTTGTGATTATCAAATGTTGAAATGATAAAGGATAAAATGAACTCAAGTAGTGGATTCATGCTTAAACTCTAAATTGCTAATTCATGTGGAATAATGTATATTATAAAGACGGGGTAGCACGTTGGGCAGGAAAGGCAATCCAGGTCCGCTTGACCGGGATCATCCGGTTGGGCACCGGTCTCGTCCCTCGATTTTTGGGGCGTGACCAACTTGGTATCAGAGCCTAAGGTTTTAAAAGTGTCATAGGATGTCTCGGAGCTGTGTCTAGTAGAGCCCTTCTTATCGGTGTGTTGTCGACCACATCTATAATTAGGGGGCTGCATGGACATTTAGGAAAACACCCTTTCATTGTTACTCTATATCGTGCGATGTGGTGAAAGGTGAGGTTGTCTATCTCTAACTCGTGCATTGTTCCAATTTTCAGTAAATGGCACCCAAGAAGAGAGCCCAACTCGGCCCAGAGGCCAATGCCACCCCAGGAGTGGCCATGAATTTTTTATCTGATGGTGCGGGTGAGAATGATTCCCCGACCCCTATTCTGCCTGACTCTTCCATCCCAGGCCAGGATATTCCTATTCCTGCTCCAGCGGAGGGTGCTACAGTCCCTCCCGCTGATGTTCCTGATCCTTCTTCAGTCCCAGCTTCCGGTCTCAGTATTTCTGATGGGGACCTCAGGGGAGCTATTCAGATGTTGACTCAGCTAGTGGCCTCCCAGGCCCAAAGATCACATGTTTCCCCTGCATCCTCTAGCGAGCAAGGGGATTCTTCAGGTTCCAGGGTCAACCAGTTTCTGCGGTTAACCCCTCCAGAGTTCACAGGCACCAACCTAGAGGCTGATCCTTAGGAGTTCATTGATGAGATGTGCAAGACCCTCCGAGTTATGAGGGCTACTGAGACAGAGGGGGTTGAGTTGGCTTCCTATCGTCTGAAGGGAGCGGCATATTCATGGTTTGAAATGTGGGAGAGTTCCCGTGGAGAGGGGATCCCTCCGGCGAGGTGAGAGGAGTTTGTGGATGCCTTTATGGATCATTTCTTGCCTGCCGAGACTATGGCAGCCCGTGCTACAGAGTTTGAGGCCCTCAAGCAGGGAAACATGAGTGTGTGGGAGTATCATATGGAGTTTATGCACTTGTCCAAATATGTTGTTCACATGGTGTCTACTATGGAGGCTAGAGTTCGTCGGTTTGTTCAGGGCCTTGGTCCCTTGGTTATTAATGAAGCTGCTACACCTGCTCTGCATTCAGATATGAACTACGGGAAGATTGTGGGATTTTCCCGGGCTACGGAGGCTCGGAAACTAAAGATAAGAATGAAGAGGGAGAGTAGTAGTAGGGCCCGGTCAGCGGGCAACCCTGGGAGTTTAGTTGGAGGAGGGAGATCAGTCCTTGGGAGAGGGTTATCAGGGCCATCTCAGTCCTATGCTCAGTCCTCAGCTAGTGCGTTGCCAGGGCACAGTTATCAACAGGGAGGTCGTGTTGGACCAGGTTCAGACAGCAGGAGGTTTCATCGGTCGGGTCGTTCAGGTGGGAGGTTCCAGCAGCAGCGGAGGGCCCCATGCCCCAAGTGTGGGAGGTTCCATTTTGAGCCCTGTTACTTGGACATACCAGTATGCTATAGGTGTGGGGTGAGAGGCCACGTTCAGTGAGACTGTCATGCACCCCGTTCGGGCACGGGTAGGGGCACTGCTCAGCCATCCAGTTCTTCAGCCGCTACATCTTCAGCACGACCTCTAGCTCTAGTAGGGCACGGTGCAGCTAGGGGTGGAGCCCGGGGTAGAGGGGACCCAGTCGGTTCTATGCTTTGAGTGGTCGCCAGAGTGCGGAGGCTTCTCCAGATGTTGTCACAGGTATTCTGACTATTCTGTCAAATGATGTTTATGATCTTATTGATCCCGGGTCTTCTTTGTCATATGTTACTCCATTTATTATTTCAAGTTTTGGGATAGAACCCGAACAGCTTCACAAGTTGTTCTCTGTGTCGACTCCGGTTGGTGATTCTATTATGGCCGTGCGACTCTATAGAAATTGTGTTGTCACGGTGCATGGTCGGGATACCACGGCTGATCTTATTGAGTTAGAAATGGTTGATTTTGATGTAATTATGGGGATGGATTGGCTCTATTCGTGCTTTGCTAAACTCGACTGCCGAACCAGAATTATGAGGCTCGAGTTTCCTAATGAATCAGTTATCGAGTGGGACGGTAATAATGTTATGCCAAGAGGTAGATTTATTTCCTGCCTTAAAGCCTCAAAGATGATCAGGAAGGGGTGCATCTTCCATTTGGTCCGGGTTGCGGACACCACTTCAGAGGTGCCTGCTCCCAAATCTGTGCCTGTTGTGAATGAATTTCTTGAAGTATTTCCGGACGAGCTTCCTGGGATTCCACCTGATAGAGAGATCGATTTCGGGATTGATGTATTGCCAGATACGTAGCCAATATCTATTCCACCTTACCGAATGACGCCAACAGAATTGAGAGAGTTAAAAGAACAATTGAAAGATCTACTAGAAAAAGGTTTCAGTCGGCCAAGTGTGTCGCCTTGGGGCGCACCGGTTCTTTTTGTCAGAAAGAAAGACGGATCGCTTCGGATGTGTATTGATTATCGGCAGCTCAACAAGGTCACCATCAAAAACAAATACCCATTGCCTCGGATAGATGATTTGTTCGACCATTTGCAAGGTGCTAAGTTTTTCTCAAAGATTGATTTGCAGTCCGGGTATCACCAGTTAAAGATCAGGAGCAGGATATTCCTAAGACTGCATTCAGGACTCGATATGGGCACTTTGAATTTCTGGTAATGTCTTTTTGGCTAACCAAGACCCCAGCAGCTTTTATGGATCTTATGAATCGAGATTTCAAACTGTTTCTTGACTCCTTTGTGATTGTCTTCATTGACGATATCCTTGTTTATTCGCAAAGTCAGGAAAACCATGCTACTCACCTCAGGGCAGTTATGCAGACTCTTCATCAGCACCAGTTGTATGCAAATTTTTCAAAATGTGAATTTTGGCTAGAATCAGTTGCCTTTTTGGGCCATGTTGTTTCCAGGGAAGGGATTCGGGTTGATCCCCAAAAGATTGCAGCGATAAAGGATTGGCCTAGGCCAACGACCCTGACAAAGATTCGCAGTTTCTTGGGTTTGGCTGGATATTATCGGAGGTTCGTGGAGAGATTCTCTACCCTCTCCTCCCCATTGACTAAGCTGATGCAAAAGGCGGTTAAGTTCCAGTGGTCCGATGCTTTTGAAAAGAGTTTTCAGGAATTGAAATTGAGATTGACTACGGCGCCAGTGTTGACCTTGCCAGAGGGTACATAGGGATTTGTGGTTTATTGTGATACTTCAAGGGTTGGTTTGGGGTGTGTGTTGATGCAGTGCGGGAAGGTAATAGTGTATGCTTCAAGACAGCTCAAGAATCACGAGAAGAATTATCCGACGCATGATTTGGAGCTCGTGGAAGTTGTGTTTGCATTTAAAATTTGAAGGCATTATCTTTATAGGGTCCATGTGGACGTGTTCACAGACCACAAGAGTCTTCAGTATTTATTCAAACAAAAGGAGTTGAACTTAAGGCAGCGGAGGTGGTTAGAGTTGCTCAAGGATTATGGTATGAATATTTTCTACCATCCAGGAAAGGCGAAAGTGGTAGCCGACGCTCTTAGTCGGAAATCCATGGGTAGCTTGGCTCATTTGGAAGCGGGTCAGAGGCCTTTGGCTCGGGAGATTTATCAGTTGGCTAGTCTGGGGGTCTGTCTTTCGACCTCAGACGAAGGGGATATCGTGGTGCGTAATGGAGCAAAATCTTCACTTGTAATGGAAATCAAGGGAAAACGGTACAGTTGAGAGATGTAATTCTGAGTCTTAAGACTACAGCATTTTCACTCGGAAATGATGATGGTGTTTTGCGGTGCCAAGGGAGACTATGTGTTCTGGACGTGGATGACCTTCGGTAAAGGGTATTGGCAGAGGCTCACAATTATAGGTATTCAGTACACCCAGGTTGTACAAAGATGTATCATAATCTCAAAGAGATTTATTGGTGGAATGGTATGAAGAGGGGTGTGGCGGACTATGTGGCTAGATGTACGAATTGTCAGCAAGTGAAGGCTGAGCATCAGAGGCCCGGTGGGTTGGCTCAGCTCATGGAAATACCGACGTGGAAATGGGAAATGATCAATATGGACTTTGTGGTAGGGTTACCCCACACTCAGCGCAAGTTCGACTCAATTTGGGTGATAGTGGATCGACTCACGAAATCAGCTCCCTTCTTGCCAGTCAAGTCCATCGATACTGCGGAACAGTATGCTCAGTTGTATATCAAGGAAGTAGTCAGACTCCATGGCACTCCAGTATCTATTATCTCGGATCGAGGGGCCCAGTTCACAGCTAACTTTTGGAAGAAATTTCAGCAAGGTTTGGGTATGCAGGTAAATCTCAGCACAGCCTTCCATCCGCAGACTGATGGGCAGGCAGAGCGGACCATTCAGACGCTTGAAGATATGTTACGGGCTTGTGTATTAGAATTCAAGGGTAGCTGGGATGATCACTTGCCGCTTATAGAATTTTCTTATAATAACAGTTTCCATGCTAGTATTCAGATGGCCCCATTTGAGGCATTGTACGGAAGGAGGTGTAGGTCTCCGATTGGATGGTTCGAGGTTGGCGAGGCGGAACTACTAGGACCGGATCTTGTGCACCAAGCTATGGAAAAAGTTAAAGTCATTCAGTAAAGGATGAAGAATGCTCAGAGTCGTCAGAAATCCTATGCGGACGTTCGTCGAAGAGATTTGGAGTTTCAAGTAGATGATTGGGTATTCTTGAAGGTGTCTCCCATGAAGGGAGTGATGCGGTTTGGGAAGAAAGGGAAATTGAACCCAAGGTATGTCAGGCCGTATAGGATTGCTCAAAGGATAGGACAGGTGGCTTATAGGCTGGAATTGCCCCGTGAGATGTCATTAGTGCACCTAGTGTTTCATGTGTCCATGTTGAAGAAGGTGATTGGGGATCCATCCGCCATTGATGCCTGTTGAGGCGGTTGAAATTAATGAAGGATTATCATATGAAGAGGTTCCAGTTGTTGTTCTTGATAGGCAAGTCCGCAGATTGAGGAACAAAGAGATTGCTTCTGTTAAAGTATTATGGAGGAGTCAACAAGTCGAAGAAGCCACATGGGAAACGGAATATGAAATGAAAGAGAAATATCCTCACTTGTTTGAATAAGTCCGGTAGTGGTTTTGAGAGTTGTCATTCCTAAGCAATTATATATTGTGTTAAATTTTGTGCAAGAAAACTCCACTCCCCTAATTACCCTACTATTGTGACTTCTCAAACTTTGTGCCGTAAATGTATATGTTTTTGTTATTAGCTGGATTATGTGCAACTCATTGTAATAGTTGAATTATGTGCAAATTTGTGGAATTAACCAAACTATGTGAGGCTTGTGGAAGCAATTGAATTATATGTAGCTTGTTGAAATGACCGGATTATGTGCAAGTTGATAGAGTAATTGGTTATGTATGGAATTGGTTAAACATGCGTTTCGGGAGCTCTCTGACAGGTAGATAGGCCTAATTACAAAGGAAACTCTGGCGAAATTTTCAGGAAATGTCAGAGTTAGTAAAAATTTAGGGGTTGGCTTGTTTTGTGTTTTTTCCTACCCTAGTGATTCCCGGATCCTCATTCAAGAACGAATGATTTTAAGTGGGGGAGAATGTAAAGACCCAAAAAATTTTATGGCTAAAAATAATGCCCAAAATGGTACCTGTGTTGTTATAACTGTAGAAATTCTTAAAACGGACCCTTTTTGAGAAAAATGTACCCCGGGACTTAAAATATATAATTTTCCAGCTTTGCGCTGGTCTGCGGTCCACTATGCGAATGCAGATCAGGTATGCGGACCGCATAGTGGTCGCATATTTGGACAGTTTGTTGTCCATTTTGAGGACAGCTATGCGGCCTAGAATGCGATCGCATTTAACGAATGCGGGCCGCATAGTTGTCGCATTATTGCACCTTGACTTTTGAGGAGGGAGTTATGCGACGCACTATGCAATCGCATAACAGGTATGCGGACCACATAGTGGTCGCATACCTGGGCAGTCTACATTTCTTTTTGGCCCATTTGAGGGCCAATTATGCGACAGGAATGCAAACCACATAGCAGGAATGCGATCGCATTCCTGACCGCATTTCTGCTTCGGGACTGTTAAATTTCTAATTTTATACCCGACCCCCAGTTCATTAAAACACTTAACCCCTTCCAATTTATAGATTTTTTGAACAAAATAGAGAGAGGGAAGAGAGAGTTCTAGATAGGAAAAGTTCGAACTTCATCAAAAGTGATCCTCCTTCATCATTCAAGCTTGGAACTAATCAAGTAGGGCACCATTTTCTTCACCATAAGAGGTAAGCTTCTACCCCATCAACCTTAATTTCCAGATTTTATTAAAATGAAACATGTTTAGGTGAGTTCCTGAAGATGGGGGTGGGAGTCTTGCATGCATGTAACCAACTATCCATAATCTAGTAAAAGGAAATTGGTTTAGAGTAATCTTTCACTAAAAAGAGGCCATTTAATCTAAAGGAACACCTAGTGTTTGATAGAATGCTCAAGTGAGTTCAAGACATGATCGTTATTCCTAATTCTAAGTTCAATTATGCCATATTGTGAACTAGATTGAAGGTGCTAGAAGGTCTGGTGAATTGTGGTAGAAAATTCAGGAAAAATCCCAAATCGAGGTATGAATGGCTAACTTTAATCTTTGTAGAGTCATCTTGTTGGTGTCCAAGCACGCGGTATGAAATTTTTGCTTGAATATACGTGAATCGATTTCCCTGCTGTGTCGAGGTTTAAAACTTCGCTCTTTGAATTTCTTAATCGATTACCATGTTATATAAGCTTGCGAAAAGGTGACTCTTTGTGCTTATTATATCATGAGAAAAGCTCGTTAAATGTTGAATACATCGGTATGTGAGGATGTGCTGTAAAACAAAAGAAATGATAATGAAACAAAGTGTTGAATGTATCTAAGTGCTAAAAGCTGTGTAGTAAATAATGGAAAGGAAACGGGGGTAAACTAATTGAGTTATGTGTTGATAGCATACCGTATGTGACTCACTGTTTGATAAAGATTTATGTGGCCTTGATTTCATATGGTTACTTGGTTGTTACGAATGAATATCCTTGACGATGAGAATCTTTGTGATTTAATTGTTGGTTGATGTTGCTATTAATTACATTGTTGACGTATCAAAGTGCTAAAGGCTGTGTAGCAAATGATGAAAGTAAATATGGGCTGATTTTATAGAGTTAAATGATTGTGGCAACACCATATATGAATTACTGATTGGAAAGGACCATTGTGCCTTGATTTCACGTAGCTATTGTTTGATATGAACTTATGTTCTTCATGATGAAGATCCTTGTGATATAATTGTTGGTGATTGTTGTTGTGAAATGTGATTGTATGGTGGGATCAGGTTGCACGCTGCAATAGAAATGTAAAGTGGGATCGGGTTGCACGCCGCAATAGAAATGTAAGGTGGGATCGGGTTGCACGCTGCAACAGAAATGTGAGGTGGGATCGGGTTGCACGCCGCAACAGAAATATAAGGTGGGATCGGGTTAAACGCCACAACAGAATTGTAAGGTGGGATCGGGTTTCACGATGCAACAGAATTTTAAGGTGGGATCGGGTTGCACGCCGCAACAAGAAAACAATTTAAATAAGAAACCGTGGAAACCCCATTTGTGATTCTCTGGATCTCTGTGCAATATTTGTTTGGATTTCTTTAACTGCCTCATATATGTGTATTGCTTGATTTTACATAGTAAAGTTTGTTTATACATACTAGTACTATTCAATGGTACTAACGTCCCTTTTTCTGGGGGCGCTACATCTTCTATATGGATGTAGGTGGTTCTATAGCAGGTAGCTCGGTTCGTCGTTATTGGTGCCTCCTCTTCATCTCTCTAGCAGTTCCGGTGAGCCCCATTTCCTCTCGGGGCCGTGTGTAGTCTATATCATCTCATTTTGTACTAGTAAAATATGGTTATTGCTTTGAAATGTGATTGTAAGGTGGGATCGGGTTGCACGCCGCAACAGAAATGTAAGGTGGGATAAAGTTGCATGCCAAAACAGAAATGTAAGGTGGGATCGGGTTGCACGCTGCTACAGAAGTAATAAAGGTGTAATGAGATTGTGAGATGGGATCGGGTTGCACGTCACAATAGAAGAAATAAGGCTGGAATATGATTATAAGGAGGGATCGGGTTGTGCGCCGCAATAGGAAAACAATTGAAATAAGAAACTGTGGAAACCCCATTTGTGATTCTTTGTATCTCTATGCAATATTTGTTTGGGTTTCTTTACTGCTTCATATATGTGTATTGCTTGATTTTACATAGATTAAAGTTTGTTTATACATACTAGTACTACTTAATGGTACTAACGTCCCTTTTGACGGAGGCGCTACATCTTCTATATGGATGTAGGTGGTTCTATAGCAGGTAGCTCAGTTCACCGTTAGTGGTGCCTCCTCTTCATCTCTCTAGCAGTTCTGGTGAGCCCCATTTACTCTCGGGGCGGTGGGTAGTATATATCATCTCATTTTGTATATTTGATGTCTTTTTAAGGTATGGTCGGGGCCTTGTTTCCGGCAAGTATTGTGTAAACCTTTAGCCCTCCTAGAGGCTCCATAGTCATGATGTGGGTTGTACATATATGTATTTTGGGCAGTAAATGTGTTTACTAGTTACCATGGTCAGAACCGAAATTATTGTATGTTTTGTGATTATCAAATGTGGAAATGATAAAGGATAAAATGAACTCAAGTAATGGATTCATGCTTAAACTCTAAATTGCTAATTCATGTGGAATAATGTATATTGTAAACACGGGGTAGCGCGTTGGGCAGGAAAGGTAATCCAGGTCCGCTTGACCAGGATCATCCGGTTGGGCGTTGGTCTCGTCCCTCGATTTTTGGGGCATGACAGTTATGGCCCCGATCCCCTATTAACTCTTTCCACTATATTTATTTCTACTATTGTGTCTTACCGGGAGGGTTCGTTTTGGTTTTCAGAGTGAATTGAGACACTTAGTCTCTTAAAATGAAGATTAAGTTGGAAAAGTCAATCAAACGTTGAATTGTGTGTAACGACCTCGGATTTGAATTTTGATGGTTTCGTTAGCGCTGTAGTATCTTGTTAGACTAAGAAAGCATGCCTACTTGCCTTAACTGATTACCTAGACTACGTGCAGCATGTTTAGTGATTTTACATGTGGTTTAACTTGTTTAAATTGTAAGATTTCGTGCCTGAATTCTATTGTTTGGCTGCATATTTACTTTAGGACTACGGAACGGTATTCCGGGAGATCCCCCTATACTGCATATTTAATTTGGGACTACGGAACGGTATTCTGGGAAATCCCCATGTCTTGCATATTTACTTTGGGACTACGGAACGGAATTCCAAGAGATCCCCCTGCACATTTACGTTTGGGACTACGAGACGGTATCTCGGGAGATCCCCTCTTGTTTTGCTGTGTACTGAGCTGTTGTTTTCTATGTTTCTTCCTTATTAAATTTCAGCCTTATTTACCACCATATTTCATTTTTGCCTTGCCTTATTTGTATATACATATATTCTGGTAGGGCCCTGACCTGACCTCGTCAATACTCGACCGAGGTTAGGCTTGGCACTTACTAGGTACCACTGTGGTGTACTCACGCCCTTTCCTGCATATATTTTTTGTCTGCAGATCCAGGTACATATTATCAGCCTCATCTCTAGTGCAGTCGCTGCAGCTTACTGGAGACTTCAAGGTATATCTGCTCGCGTCCGCAGATCCTTGGAGTCCCCCTATATCCCCTTATGTTCATTTTTCCTTCTTTCTGTAGGAATGATGTATAGAATAGTTAAGACTCCTTTTTAGTAGCTTGTGACTTGCGGTGTTCCGGGTTTTGGGAAATTGTTTTGTACATCTCAGAAGTGATAATTTTATATTCTGAGTGGAATTCATTTGTTTATTAGATATTTGTCATTGTTAGTAGTTAAAGTCATGCTTTTGTTTCATTTCTGCAAAGTGTTAGTCTTACCTAGTCGTAGGGACTAGGTGTTTGTATTGATAAAAAAGAGCTTCACACGTGTAGTAAATCTTGATGACTCAGTAGTCTACATGGAGCAATGAAGGCACGACATCTGGACGGGACTCTATGAAGAGGTATGAAGCAAAGTGGCACGGCAAATCACACCCATGGGTTAATTAGCTACGGAAGTCTCAACCTGATTGAGAAGATGAAGAGCCACGGTCAAAAGTGTATTTGGGCAGAATAAAGGGCAGATTCAGAGATCTTCAAATTAGAGATCCATACGTTACACAACATTCACGCAACAGTTACGGTTGATTCATTGTAACGTTACATTAGAGTCATAATTAGTCATTAATGCTCAATCACCGAAAAGGGTAGACGTTATATTAGGAAATTCCCTATATAAAAGAGAAAAATATAACCTGTAAGGGGGGAAGAAAAAAATATTTGAACTATTATTGCAATATACTTACTTTTTGTGTATCTTACTGCTTTCCATTTACGATTTTACCTACAATTATAATATTATTCTTTGGTTATCTGAAACCCGTGTTCTTCTTAAAATAGCTTTGGGCAAAGAATCCAATTCTTTGGTTAAACAAATTGGTTCCGTTACCGGGAATCTGATAATCTTTGTTTGCTTTTCAAGCGATATCCTCTGAACTATGTCGAACTCCAACGATAACAACAAGCATAGGAATGGAACCCCAGTTCCATCGCCTTCAGGAACCCCATGTGGTTCAAGGGAACAATCCCAAGAAAGATCCAATAACTACAATGATAATAATGATCAAAAGATGGAATAATATCGGGTAAATGATTGCAGAGTATGTGAGCCAAGCTTTGCAAGAATTTGCGAGGGGATTACCGGCAGCGTTACCTGCACCACTGACACCACCCCCCAATAATACCATCACCATGGAAAATCCTCAATCTGGGTTGGCAAACTCAGGAAGGGGAGATACTCCTAATGAATCTCTCGAAGCGAGACCAGGTATGTCTAATAACTCTGAATTACAGACTTTATTACTAACTAACAGGTGAAGTAACAAAACGATCGAATCAAACAAATTCCTGGAGTACCACCTGTTATCAAAGGCATTGATGTTGATAGATATTCTCAACAACCTTGGAAACCAAGTGCAGCACCCGTACCCATTCCAAATAATTTTAAAATGCCTGACGTACCTAAGTATGACGGGAAAACCGACCCACGCGACCATGTGACTGCTTTTACCACCGGAGTGAAGGGCAACGACTTAACAAAACAAGAAATTGAGTCGGTCCTAGTTAAAAAAATTGGAGAAACACTTACCAAAGGGGCGCTAACCTGATATTCTCTTCTCCTTGAAAACTCTATTGATTCTTTTGATGAGCTTGCAGATTCTTTCATAAAGGCACACTCCGGTGCGCAAAAAGTCAAGAAAAGGATGGAAGACATCTTTAAAATAAAACAAGGAGACACGGAACTACTTCGTGAATTTGTAGACAGGTTTCAACGAGAAAAATGCAACTACCAAGGGCGCCTGATAATTGGGCAGTCATGGCATTCGCAAGTAATCTAAATGACAAAAGCTCAGAAGCCACGAGAAGACTCAAGGAAATCTTGAGAGAATTCCCAGCTACAACGTGGAACGATGTTTATAACAGGAATAGTACTAAACTTCGAATAGAAGAAGATATCATTGCTCGTCCGAAAGAGGAAGATTATACCAGATCCAAATGTTCAGAATCAGACAGGAGATCAGGTAAAAAAAAGTATGATCCTTACTTGGGACCAACGGGAGGTGAAACTCATCCCAGGTTCGAAAAAACCAGGTCAGATTATGGACCACCAAGTAGAGATGCGGGCTCCTCCTCATCTAGATTCAGAAGGGATCAAGATCAACGAACTAGAGGTAATGCATGAATTGGGGATCACACCTTTATGTAAGTACCTCCGAACTAATTTCAGTGTTAAGAAATTTGGGTGATAAATTTCGATGGCCCAAAGAGATGAGGTCGAACCCGAATAAGAGGAACCCAGATCTCTGGTGTGAATTCCATAATGGTCATGGACACAGAACTGTAGATTGCAGATTTTTGCAAGGTGAGATAGAACAATTATTGAAACAGGGCTATTTGACATAATTGTTTAGTGAAAAAGGTAAACAGGCATACATGAAGAACAGGCAGGAGCCCCCAAAACCTCCATCTCCAAAACGAACCGTCAACGTGATACACGGAGGTGAAGAAGTAAACTGAGTGGTCTGCAAAACGACCACGAAGTTCACAATTACACACGGNAGCACTTATGCTGAGGGAGTGATCAAAAGTACCAGGTTCCAAGTCATCGATACTGACATGGCTTATAACGTAATCGTGGGACGGCCATGGATCCACGACATGAAAGCAATACCCTCCACCTTGCATCAGGTAATTAAATTCCCCTCTGAATGGGGGATACAGGAAATTAGAGGCGATCAGCAAACTGCGAGAAATATAAATTCCGTGGTACACTACAACAATAAAGTAGAGGTGAAAGAATCAAAGGATAAGGAAATCTCCCAAGCAGGTGACACCGCCCAAACAGGCGTGGAAGAAATTACTACCCAAATAGGTACGGAAGGTATTACTGCTGAAACAGGTACGAAAGAAAAAACTTACGAGAAAGTGAATCAAGTCACCACGTAAGAGGCATTGAACCACACGGATGTAGATTCCATACCGGACGTCATTCATGAACCGGAAGAAGACGAGCACATCAAAATAGCTACAGAAGAGCTCAAAGTTGTTCCATTGTTTGAACAAAAGCCTGAATAGAAAGTGTACATAGGCACGAGGCTGAGTCCTGTTCGAAGAGGTAAGTTAATTGATTATTTAAAGGCTAACGCAGATTGCTTTGCGTGGTCCCACTCAGATATGACAGGTATCCCGCTAGAGGTGATGACTCATAAACTAAATGAAGATCCATCCTTCGCCGGTTAAGCAGAAGAAAAGAAAGCAAGTACCATTTAAGAACCAAGTGATTGACGAAAAGGTACAGAAACTCTTAAAGATTGGTTCAATACGAGAGGTAATGTACCCTAACTGGCTAGCTAACACTGTGGTAGTACCTAAAAATAATGGAAAATAGAGAGTATGCATAGATTATACTGACTTAAATAAAGCATGGCCCAAATATTCATTCTCATTACCACATATAGATCAAATGATTGATGCCACTGCAGGTCATGAATTGTTAAGCTTTCTATATGCGTATTCTGGTTATANTTTCTAGATGCGTATTCTGGTTATAATCAGATTAAAATGGATCCCTCAGACGAGGAAAAAACCTCCTTTATTACAAGCAGGGGGACTTATTGTTATAAAGTCATGCCTTTTGGATTAAAAAACGCTGGAGTCACATATCAAAGGCTAGTAACCAAGATGTTCCAGCAACATCTGGGAAAAACAATGGAAGTTTACATTGATGACATGCTGGTAAAATCAACACGGGCGGAAAACCATTTCCAGCACCTCTCTATTACCTTTGACATTTTACGCAGATATATTATGAAGCTGAATCCAGAAAAATGCGCTTTTGGCGTAGAATCAGGTAAATTCTTGGGTTTCCTTGTATCAAACAAGGGAGTAGAGGTAAATCCTGATCAAATTAAAGTTATAGAAGAAATACCTGATGTACTTATAAACATTCAAAGACTAACGGAAAGAATTGCAGCCTTAGAAAGATTTATTTCCAAATCTTCTGAGAAAAGTTTCAAATTCTTTGCAGTTCTCAAAAAGCAAAATCGGTTCGAATGGACTGAAAAATATCAACAGGATCTTAAAGACCTAAAGGCTTATCTATCAAAACCTCTATTGCTGTCAAAGCCAAAGGAGGGGGAGCGGCTATACGTCTACATTGTTGTCTCGGAAATTGTTTTAAGTGCAGTATTGGTAAGGGAGAATAAAGGTAAATAATCTCCTATTTATTATGTAAGCAAGACATTACTAGATGCTGAAACTAGGTATCCACATCTAGAAAAGTTAGCCTTAGCTCTAATCATGGCATCTAGAAAATTAAGGCCATAATTTCAATGTCATCCAATCACAGTTGTGACCTCGTATCCATTAAGAAACATATTGCATAAACAAGAACTGCCAGGAATATTAGCCAAGTAGGCCATAGAAATAAGTGAGCATGAAATAATATATCGACCTAGGACTACAATCAAGTATCAAATCTTAGCTGATTTTGTCGCTGATTTTAGTAATAGCATTGTCCCTGAAGTGGAAAAAGAGTTACAACTCTTCAACGGTGTTAATCCGGGTCTATGGACCCTTTTTAGCGACGGTTCTTCCAATATATAAAGTGTCAGCTTAGGCATAGTCTTAATATCACCCACGGGTGAAAAGACACGGCAGGCTATCAAATGTTATCCTATAACTAACAATGAAGCAGAGTACGAAGATGTTATTGCAGGATTAGAACTTGTACGAGAGCTTTCAATCGAGAAAATCGTGATCAAAAGCGATTCCCAACTGGTAGTAAATCAGATGTAGGGGACTTACATCGCTCG
>ML344647.1:0-107257 GCA_005239505.1 Nicotiana paniculata | reverse complement strand
TGACTTGCTACAACAAAAGTCTGAGGTACAAAAGACCAAAAGAAACTATAATCTGAGGGAAGGTAGGGAGGTGAGCTGGGGATGCTGAGCAGCTACCTCAATCCTCGAACAACTACAAGCTCGTTCGGATATCAACTAGTGAGATGGTCCGGTACCTCGACCTGCACACAGAGGTGCAGTGACAAGCAATATAAATCATGTAAATCCATATAATGAATAACAGTGGAAATGAATAAATCAATTTAGAAATCTACAATTCCGAATATTTCATAAAAACTCCGGTTTCCATTTAAAAATCTCGTAGGAAACTTTTATCCAACATTTATTATCAGAGGCTTAGTGTAAAGAAGAGTGAAAAACATCATTTTCATAAAATATAAGCCCCTCGAGCACAATATCACTCACAATAAAGCCTCTCAAAGGAGCCTCTCAGTCACTCGTGACTCCACTATCAGTATCTCATGCTCTCACGTAACACTCATGCTCAGTAAGTACCATGAACACACACAACTGCTGCGGCGGGCAGCCCGCTCCACTATATTTATATAAAAATATATATTTATACTACTATGGCGTGTATCCCGATCCATATATATAACATATCAATGCGGCATGCAGCCCGATCCATATAATAGTCGACTGCGCTCACTTGGGTCGTACAGACTCCTGGAGGGGCTCCTTCAGCCCAAGCGCTATCTCTGCTGCGGCGTGCAGCCCGACCCAATATGTATACTGTTGCGGCGTGCAACCCTATCCATATATAACATATATTGCTTCGGCGTGCATCCCGATCCATATATATATATATATATAATCTATATTGTTGTGGCGTGCAACCCGACCCACATATAAATTATAACACATATATTGCTTCGGCGGGCAACCCGTCCCATAACTATCCTCACATACTCGACTCTCGGCCTGACTCAGTCACCCTCACAAGCCACTTGGTTAACTTATCCGGACTTACCAGAATCAGCCCAAATACTTTTATTAGTTTTTTAAGCAGTGTGATAACGGTGAAAATAACAACAAGTAGGAAACAACGACAGAGTTCACAATTTACTAACAGGATAATTGTAGAATAGTTTAAAAATACCCCTTGAGGGTCTAAACATGTCGGCACAAGGCCCCAAACACGGAAAATACCCCTGAGGGTCTAAACAGAACGGCACAAGGCCCCAGACATGGCTCACAACCCATAAACAAGTATAAACTTCTAAAAGACAGGATGTCGTAAGGTTTCAAATCGAATATGCGGCTTAATAGTCGCTACGGGACAGACCAAGTCACAACCCGTATCGGTGCACACCCCCACGCTCGTCGCCTAGCATGTGCATCACCTCATTTATCAACACAATATCAAATAACGGGGTGTCATACCCTCAGGTTTAGATTTACAATCGTTACTTACCTCAAAAGAGCCCAAAAGCTACTCCGCGATGCGCTTGCCCCTCGAATTGGCTCCCAAATGCTCCGAATCTAACCAAAATCAGATTAACATCCAATGTACGCTAATGGAACAAGACCCAATCGAAAGATATAAATTTTAACACAATTCTTGAAATTCGGCAAAACCCGAGCCTCGGTCCTACGTCTCGCAATTCAATAAAGTTTACATCACTAGAATCCTCATCCTCCCACGATTCTATACATACCAAAAACTCCACAATCATACCATAGTTGACCACTCAAATCACCAAACGAATTTCCAATCTTCCTCCCCATTCTTCCGAACTTTTTCCACTTTAATTCTTCAAATTACAAGCTTAATCCGAATCAAAATAGCATAGAAACGAGTTTTATAACCCGGGAACTTACCTCCACTGAAGACCCTCGAATTCTTTCTTGAATTAGCCCTCAAACAAGCTCCACTCGCATGAAAAAATGGAAGAATAAACAAAATTTTACGGAGGCACTCTTTTATACTGTTCTGCCCACCTAATCCGCACCTGCGGACATTTCCTCGCACCTGCGGTCCCAGGTGCACACCGGCGAAAACCTACAAATATTCCAATTATCGCACCTGCGGTCCTTTTTCCGCACCTAGGACTTCGCAGGTGCGGCCAACTCTTCGCATCTGCGGACTCCTCCAGCTTAGCCTCTTTTCGCACCTGCAGCATCTCTCCTGCGGCTGCGCACCCGCAAGTGCGGCCACACCAACAACTTATCACCAACAGCCTTTTGCTGCAAATTTCCTAAGTTCAAACCTCCGCCAACCATCCGAAATCAATCCCGAGCCCCTCGGGGCCCCAACCAAATATACCAACACACCCCATAGTATCATTCAAACTTATTCGAGCCTTCGAAACACATAAAACAACACGAAAACACCAAAATTACATCAATTTCAAACCTATGAGCTTTGAAACTTCTAAATTTTTCCAATGATGCCGAAACCAACCAAAACACATCTGATTGACTTGAAAATTTTCACACATATCTAAAATTAAATTATGAACCTGCTCCAACTGTCAGAATTCCATTCCGACCCCTATAGCCTATTTTTCACTGTCGACCGAAAATCGTCAAAAACTAACTTTCACCAATTCAAGCCTAATTCTACACCGGACATCAAAACTTCATTCCGAACACACTCCTAAGTTCCAAATCACCTAGAGAAGCTATCCGAGTTATAAAATCCTCATTCTGAGGTCGATTACCAATAAGTCAACTCTCAGATTGACTTTTCAACTATTAGGCTACTTTAAGAGGCTAAGTGCCTCTGTTCTCACCACGACCACTTCAAACCCAAACCATCCGACTAAACACAACATAAAAAGGATAAGCAATATATGATAAAGCGAAAATGAGGGAAACGGGGCTAATCTCACGAAACGACCGGCCGGGTCGTTACAGTTATTACTAGTTTCAAGTGTCTTTGTGGGATTTTCTGGGCTGTTGCTAACACTGATTGGCTATTGTTACTGTTGCTGAAATTTCTATTTCATTCGTCATTGATCTTTGCTTTTATGTTATCCAGGTATTTTCTCATATGCTACTGTAATTTTTTTGGGTCAATAATGAATGGAAATGAAGCTATTTGAGTTCTTTTCAATTTGTTATAATCTTAATAGCATTATGTTTCTTGTATAGTTTTGTATATAAGCATGCATAATAAATTCACTATAACCTTGTATCAACGAGAAATTGATTTTTTAATCCAAAGAGGGTTTTCATGTTCTTTAAATGATGTATTTGTGTTATGTAATATTTTAATTAAGGCCAAATATCTGAAGATGGCAATAGTAAGGCATTTTGAAGTGTTAAACTTAGTAGTATCAAGTTCCTTCTACATGATATTATATACTCCAAGTTCCACGTGTAGTAGTCATATGAAAGGTTTAACTTACTTCCCATTTTGGATATGTTATCTTCTTTAAGATGTCGAAAAAAGAACAAGGTTGGTTATCTTTGCGAAGAAGACCTTCTAATTTTATTTGTAAATAAATATAAGCTAGCCAAAGTAAGCTTTTAGGAACATTTTGCTGTAGTATAGTTTTGGTGCAAATCATTGGCCAAAAGTTTTAACATAATCTTTTCCTAGCTTAGAAGCTTAAGAGATCTCTTAAAGAATTCAATACTTAGGAAATATGTTTTCTTCCCTACAAATATATTTCTCTGCTCCAAGGAACGAGTTCATTACAAGAGGGTTGGGTCCGAATTGGATTGGGTCCAAGTTAATCTTTTTTATATATTTAAAATTTTAAGGAATTGATCTTGGGTTGAATTTTGTTTTAATTAGACTTTGGGCCAGATTTCCTAATGCTTGTCAGGCCCATTCACATAATCATTTCAGCTAAGCCCAAGAAGGATACAACATGTAACATGCGTTATGCCTTTTAAATTCATTTGCCCATCTCTTCCCAAAAGTTGCTGGCCCATTCTCCTTAATAATTAATTTAAACTCTAGGTAATTAGTAGGCACGCTTTAACTTCACGGAATCGCTTGTGTAGCGTGATGTTTAACATTAAATAAATTAATTCAACAATGTCATTTCATACTTTTTAGTTTTTAGTTAATTTTCAATTTAATGAATAATTTGCTAAAATCGCAGATTCACTTGCGTAGCGCGATAGTTAATTTTTAATTAATTCCTTTAAATGTAGTAATTTTTTTTCAAAAGTAATAATATACTAATAATCTTCTTCATAACTGGGGATTCACTTGTGTAGCACTGTTAAGATAAAGTTAATAAATTTCGCTTCGATCACGCATTCGCTTGCGTAGCGTGATTATGACAATGTAATTTATCCAAAATCATTTTCCTTGATAAATCTAATAATCAAGAAGTAAAAGCGGACAAGTAAAACACAGAAACAAATAAAGCACAGTTTATTCAGAATTAATTCAAGCCAAGTTTAAGTCAATAAAGCGACTGTGCTACAACCGCGGGACTCGGAAGAATGCCTTACACTTTCTCCCCGGTCAACATAATTCCTTACCCGGACTTTGTTTTTGCAGACCAATAATAAAATAGTCAAATCTTCCTTTGAATAGGGATTAAAACAAAAATTGACTTGGAACACCAAAAAATCAATTCCAAGTGGGGACTTTGAACCATAAAATAATCCCTATTTCAAAATTTTCACTTCAATTGGAAAAACCCTTTAACCCACAACAATCCATAATACGCATAACACATATCTTTTGGGAGTTAGAAAATGGGTGTGACATGTATGTATGTATGTATGTAGGTAGGTAGGTAGGTATGTATGTATGTATGTATGTATGTATGTATGTATGTATGTATGTATGTATGTATGTATGTATATAGGTAGGTAGGTATATATGTATATATGTATGTATGTATGTGCGTACGTACGTATACGTACATAAGTATGTACGTACATACGTGTAACGACACGACCGGTCGTTCCATGAAATTAGGCTCGTTTTCACCGTTTATAATTTACCGTATGTTTCTTAGCCTATTTATATTGTGTTGGGTCGGTTGGTTCGGGTTCGGAGTGGTCGTGGTGAGAACTGAGACACTTAGTCTCTTAAATTAGCTTAATAGTTGAAAAAGTCAACTGGGAGTTGACATATTGGTAAACGACCTCAGAATGTGGATTATATGGCTCGGATAGCTTTGTTAGGTTATTTGGGACTTATGAGTGTGTTCGTAATGAATTTTTGATGTCCGGAGTAGAATTAGGCTTGAATTGGCGAAAATTAGTTTTTGGCGATTTCCGGTCGGTAGTGGAAAATAGGCTATTGGGCTCGGAATGGAATTCCGGAAGTTGGAGCAGGTTCATAATATCATTTTGGATATGTGTGCAAATTTTGGATCATTCGGACGTGTTTTGGTCGGTTTCGGCATCATTGGCGGAATTTAGAAGTTTCAAAGTTTATAGGCTTGAAATTGATGTAATTTTGGTGTTTTTGCGTTGTTTTTGGTATTTCGAGGGAAATACTAAGTTTGAATGATGTTATGGGATATGTTTGTTGGTTTGGTTGAGGTCCTGGGGGCCTCAGGTGTATTTCAGATGCTCAAACAGACACTTTTAGTCTTTGGGAGATTGCTGGTTTTCTGGTGTTTTAGCTACAGTGGTTTCTCAATTGCGATCGATTGAGTTCAACCGCGATCGCGTATAGGAAGGATTTAGGAAATACTTTTTGTTCTATGCAATCGTGTAATAAGGTTTGCGATCGCATAGGTTGGGCAGACTTGAGCAGTGCGGTCGCGTGGTTCCTTGTGAGATCGCGTAGCAGAAAAAGCGGGCGCATGAGGTTGTTGCAATTGATCTTCGTGACCGCGTGAATGGGTACGTGATCGCATAGGTCAGGGAGTCGAAGCTTCGTGATCGCGTGGGGAATGGTGCGATCACAATGAGTAAAATTTGGAGGCAGTAAGTTTGTTCTTCGCGATCTCGTGGGTGGTCCTGCGATCGCAGTGAGTTAATATTTAGTGTTGGGAAGAATGTTTTAAAAGGCCATTTTTACGAATCTAGTCTATTTTTCCTCCATTGTTGAGCGGGTTTGGCGCTCTTTGAGAGCGATTGAAGAGGAAATCGAAGGGAATCACTTGAAGGTAATATTTCCGACTTCATAACTCGATCTATGTCGTTCTCTAAGTAATTAAACCAGAAATTTGTTGGATTTAAACCCAAAATTGGGGAGGTTAGGTGCATGAGAATTGGAAATTTCTCTTGATGATTTGAGTGGGAAATTATGGTCCAATTTTGGTGTCTTTAGTATGTATAGAATCGGGGGAGGATGAGGACTCTTGTGATGTAAATTTTATAAAATTCTGAGACGTGGGCCCGGGCTCGGGTTTGGCCAATTTTAGGAATTGTGCTTAAAATTGATAGCTTTCGATTCGTTCCTTTAGCGTATATTGATGATGTTAATCTAGTTTTTGTTAGATTCGGAGCAATCGGGAGTCGATTTGAGGGGAAAAAGTATCGCGGGTTAGTATTGTGGCCCGGTAGAGGTAAGTAATGGCTATAAATCTTGTCCCGAGGGTATGAAATCCCGGATTTCGTATTTTCTCACTATTTTTAGAATGACGCACATGTCGGATGACGAGTATGTGGCGTGAACTGATTTTTGGATTAGACTTGGTCCTCTTCGCGGAAACTATTGAGTTGCGTAGTTTACTCTAAATTTTATGCTAAATTGTGTTCTAAAAACTATTGCTATATTTGGGCTATAAGCCATGTTTGGGCCTCGTGCCGACTTGTTTAGACCCCTTGGGGGATTTTTACTACTATTTCCACACTGTGCTGACTTATGATTTACACTCAGTCATGTTATACTTGACAGTGTTCGAAACTCAGCCTTATTTACACTATTTTGAGTTATAAAATGATGTTATGTGTCGAGTACCCCGTTTTACTGATACGTCCGAGGGGCTTTTAAGAGTTTCTGACTAAGTGAGGTCGACGGCCTAATTGTGAGGATATGATATGCCACGAGGTGGCTTGGTTTTAGCGCTTGGGATGAAGGAGCCCCTCTGGAGTCTGTACACATCCCCAGTGAGCGCAGGTACCTATTGAGTGCGAGTGCCGAGTGATTGGGAGGCATGAGTGATAGGTTGCTCTAGGGGCTATTACTGAATGGTTGTGAGGTATGCTGAGTGATGTTCAGCCATAGGGGCAATTTATGATTCATGTTTTCGCCCGAGGGTCTACTTATGACTTATTTCATTTTACACTAAATTCTTTAGGTATTTTTATTTCTGAAATTGTTGGAAAACACATTTTTCAAAGGATTTTACTGAAGTTAGATTTTAAGGCATGTTGATGTCATATATATACATATATATGTATATACTGTTGGAAATAAAGGCTATGCTTATTGTGAACTGATGATTTGATTTTATGTGTTTCATAATGCTTAGACTTGATTTATTTCCATTACTATAGAGTTGGCATACTCACAATTCTCCCTGCACCCCTGTGTGCAGATACAGGTGCTGATACCGAGCATTAGTCATCTATTTTCCGTGCGGAGCCGGAGTTGGGACATAGATGTAGATGGTCAGCGTCCGCATCATCTCTGTTTTCCCTTTCTTATTTTTGTACCTAGTTTTTCGTTCCGAGATTTTGTATTATAATAGTAGACTTTTTGGTATATTTCTTAGATGCTCATAACATGTTGACTCCAGATGTTGAGGATGGTTTTATACTGCTTAACTGTTTGTTTTGCTTAATGGATTCAGTAATTTTATATACGTTTATGAAATGTTGAAAATGAGTTGGGATTTTGGAAAGAAACTATAAATATGTGATTGTTGGCTGGCCTAGTTCCACGTTAGGCGCCATCATGGCCGGTTTAGGATTTGGGGTCGTGACAAGTTGGTATTAGAGCTTAGGTTACATAGGACCCAACGGTCATGATCAGGTTTAGTAGAGTCTTGCGGATCGGTACGGAGACGTCTGTACTTATCTTCAAGAGGCTGCGGAACCCTTAAGAACAATCTCATTTTTCTTGAATTCTGTTGTGCCATTTTGTTGACTCTGGGAATCTAAACTTCTGCTATTTCATTTTCTCACAGATGTTGCGGACTCGCGCTACCGATTAGGGTGATCAGCCACCAGCTAGACCAGCGAGAGGTCGAGGCCGCGGTCGAGGCCGTGGTAGAGGTAGGGGACCAGCCAGGGCAGTACCAGTTTATCCTCTACTATTCAGGATCAAATTCCCTCCCCAGATACTCCAGCGGGATAGGCTCAGGCACCGGCAGTGTCTATTATTATTCTAGGTATTCAGGAGACCTTGGCCCAGATCTTGACTGTGTGTACCACCCTTGCTCAGCCAGTTGCCGATACTTCTCAGGCCGGGGGAGGCAGTCAGACTCCAGTTTCCCGGACACCTGAGCAGGTTACTAAGGGCCATAAGACACCGGGACGGTTCCAGCCCAACCGGTTGCTCCAGTTTGGGACTTCGTGGTTCCGGCTATGCCAAAGGACGAGCAGCGTAGACTAGAGAGATTTAGTAGACTTCAGCTTTGACATTCAATGGTGCTGAAGGTGAGGATGCCCAGGGTTTTCTGGATAAGTGTCAAAGGATGCTGCGTACTGCTAGGATTCTGGAGATCTGTGGGGTCTCGTTTTCTACTTTTCAATTTTTTGGTGTTGCTTTAACTTGGTGGGAGTATTTTGAGAGGCGTAGGCCTTTTAATTCAACACCCCTTACCTGGAAGCAGTTCTCCAGTATCTTCTTGAAGAAGTATGTACCCCCGTCTCACAGGGAGGAGCGCCGACATTTTGAACAGCTGCGTCAGAGGGAGCTATCAGTGATGCAGTATGAGATGCAGTTTTCAGATTTGGCTCGTCATGCCACCGAGTTGGTCTCTATTGATAGGGAGAGGATTAGGAGGTTCGTGGATGGCCTCACTTATCAGCTCCGCCTTTTCATGACTCGGGAGAGAGTATCAGATGCTACATTCGAGCAGGTTGTTGATATTGCTCGAGATATTGAGTCGTTCGCCGCTAGGAGCGGGAGGAGAGGGAGGCTAAGAGGCCTCGTAGATCGGGCGATTCCGGTGGTGTTCCTTCCAGGGGCAATTTCAGCATGGTAGAGGTCGTTCATTCAGGCCTCCTCAGTCAGTCCACCCAGCCTATAGTGGTGCATCTTCGGGGCATGATCCCCGCGGTTCTCAGCTAGGCCGTTCATCATTCAGTGCCCTCCCTTCTCAAATTGTAGCTCGAACACCACTAGTTTAGATTTCCTCTCCGCATGATTCTTTTAGTGGCAATTTTGGTGCCAGGGTTTCTATCAGTATCCGTCTCCAGCTCCAGGGAGTTGTTTTGGAGTGCAGAGAGCTTGGGCACTTATGGAGGCAGTGTCCCCGTCGTTCTGGTGGTTTTTCTCAACAGAGGGGCCAGCTCTCAACTTCAGCTCCAGTTACTTTGCCACCCGCCTAGACAACTAGGGGTGGTGGTCAGTCTACTAGAGGCCGCTCTAGAGGGGGAGGTCGAGCAGGTGGAGGTCAGGCCCGTATGTATGAATTTCCAGCCAGGCCAGATGCTATGGCTTCCGATGCAGTGATTGCAGGTATTGTCTCAGTCTGTCGCTGAGATGCTTTGGATTTATTTCACCCTAGTTCTACATATTCTTATGTCTCGTCATATTTTTCTCATTTCCTAGATATGCCCCGTGAGACTTTAGTTACGTCCGTTTATGTGTCGACTCCGGTGGGTGATACTATTTTTGTGGACTGTGTGTATTGGTCGTGTGTGATATCTATTGGTGGTCTGGAGACCCGAGGGGACCTACTATTACTCAACATGGTCGATTATGATGTGATATTGGGCATGGATTGGTTACCTTCGTGTCATGATGTTCTTGATTGTCACGCTAAGACCGTGACCTTAGCTATGCCAGGATGTCCGAGGGTTGAGTGAAGAGGTTCTTCTTAGTATATGCCTGGCTGGGTGATTTCATACCTAAAGGCCCAGCGCATGGTTGAGAAGGGGTGTTTATCTTATCTGGATTTTGTGAGGGATGTCAGTGGTGAGACTCCCGCTATTGATTCGGTCCTTGTGGTCTGTGACTTTCCGAACGTGTTTTCTGCAGACCTGCCAGGCATGCCACCTGACAGGGACATTGGTTTGGTATTGACCTAGTGTCAGGCACCTAACTTATTTATATTCCACCTTATCGTATAGCACCACGGAGCTAAAATAATTAAAGGAGCAGCTTCAGGAACTCCTAGATAAGGGGTTCATTCGGCCTAGTGTGTCACCTTGGGGTGCACCACTGTTGTTTGTAAAGAAGAAGGATGGTTCTATGCGTATGTGTATTGACTATCGGCAGGTGAACAGGGTTATAGTGAAGAACCGTTATCCCTTGCCTCGTATAGATGACTTATTTGATCAGTTGCAGGGTGCCAGGGTATTTTCCAAGATTGACTTGTGTTCCGAATATCATCAGTTGAAGATTCGGGGGCCAGACATTCTGAAGACTGCTTTCAGAACTAGATATGGTCATTATGAGTTTCTGGTTTTGTCATTCGGGCGGACCAATGCCCTAGCAGCCTTTATGCACTTGATGCACAGAGTATTCCGGCCTTATCTGGATTATTTCATCATCGTGTTTATTGAAATATCTTGGTGTATTCCCGATCTCGGGAGGATCATGAGCAGCATTTGAGAGTTGTGCTTCAAACTTTGACGGGGAAGAAGTTGTATGCAAAATTTTCGAAGTGTGAGTTCTGGCTTGATTCAGTAGAGTTCTTGGGGCACGTGGTGTCCAGTGAGGGTACTTAGGTTGACCCAAAGAACATAGAGGCAATGCAGAGCTGGACTAGACCGTCATCAGCTACCGAGATTCGCAGTTTCCTAAGTTTGGCAGGGTATTATCGTCGTTTTGTAGAGGGATTTTCATCTATTGCAGCACTTATTACCAGGCTGACCTAGAAGGGTGCTCAGTTCAGGTGGACTGAAGAGTTTGAGGAGATCTTTTAGAAGCTCAATTCAGCTTTGACCACAACTCCGGTGTTGGTTTTAGGTTCAGGTTCTTATACAGTTTACTGTGACGCCTTGAGAGTTGGCCTTGGAGCAGTTTTGATGCAGGATGGAAGGGTGATTGCCTATGCGTTCAGACAGTTGAAGGTGCACGAGAAGAATTATCCAGTGCATGATCTTGAGCTAGCAGCTATTGTCCACGCCTTGAAAATTTGGTGTCATTATTTGTATGGAGTCCATTGTGAGATTTTCACTGATCACCATAGTTTGCAGCATCTGCTTAAGCAGAAGGATCTGAATTTGCATCAGAGGAGGTGGTTGGAGCTTCTCAAGGATTATGACCTCAATATTTTATATCATCCCAGTAAGGCCAATGTAGTGGCCGATGCCCTGAGTCACAAAGCGGAGAGTTTTGGGAGTCTAGCATACCTTCCAATAGCAGAGTGGCCATTATCACTTGATGTTTAGGCTTTAGCGGGTAAGTTGGTGAGATTGGATCTATCAGAGCCCTGCAGGTATTGTCTTGTGTAGCCTCCAGGTCTTCTCTTTATGATTAGATTAGAGCACGCTGGTATGATGATCCACACTTGCTCATCCTTCAGGACAGAGTCCGTCGCGGTGATGCCAGGGATGTGGTTATTGGTGATGATGGGGTCATGAGGATGCAGGGCCGGATTTGCGTGCCCAATGTGGACGAACTTTGAGATTTGATTTTAGCTGAGGCCTTTGCGGTATTCCATCCATCCGGGTGCCTTAAAGATGTATCAGGATCTAACACAACATTATTGGTGGAGGCGGATGAAGTGGGATATTTTTGAGTTCGTGGCTCGGTGTCTATACTGTCAACAGTTCAAGTATGAGCACCAGAAACCAGGTGGATTGGTTCAGAGATTAGATATTCTGGAGTGGAAATGGGAGCGGATCACCATGGTTTTTTTAGTTGGGCTTCCACGGACTTCGAGGAGGGTTAATGATATATGGGTTATTGTGGATTGGCTGACCAAGTCCGCGCACTTCATTCCTGTTGGTACTACTTATTCTTCGGAGCAGTTAATTTAGATTTATATAAGGGAGATTGTCTGATTTCATGGGGTTCCAGTTTCTATCATTTCTGACAGAGGTACTCAGTTCACATATCAAATTTTGGAGGGCCGTGCAGAGGGAGTTAGGTACTCAGGTCGAGTTGAGCACAACATTTCATCCTCAGACCGACGGGCAGTGGGAGCGTACTATTCAGATTTTGAAGGATATGTTGTGTGCCTGTGTCATTGATTTTGGGGGTTCATGGGACCGGTTTCTGCCACTCGCGGAGTTTGCATTTAATAAAATTTATCAGTTGAGTATCCAGATGTCTCCTTATGAGGCTTTATATGGTAGGAGGTGTATATCTCCGGTTGGTTGGTTCGAGCTGGGCGAGGCTAGGCTATTGGGCACAGACTTGGTTCAGGATGTGTTGGGGAAGGTGAAGTTGATCCAGGAGCGGCTTCGTACGATGCAGTCTAGGCAGAAGAGTTATGCGTACCGGAAGGTCCGAGAGGTGTCTTTCATGGTTGGGGAGAAGGTGCTGCTGAAGGTGTCACCCATGAAGGGTGTTATGAGGTTCGGGAAGAGGGGAAGTTGAGTCCCAGGTTCATTGGGCCATTTGAGGTGCTTTAGAGGATTGGGGAGGTAGCTTATAGGCTTTTCATGCCTCCAAGATTATCGAGTATTCATTCGGTGTTCCATGTTTCGATGCTCCGAAAGTATGTTGGTGACCCGTCTCATGTTTTGGACTTCAACACGTTTCAGCTCGATGGTGATATGTCGTATGAGGTAGAGCCTGTGGCTATTTTGGGTCGTCACGTCAGAAAGCTGAGGTCTAAGGATATAGCTTCAGTGAAGGTTCAGTGGAGAGGGCAGCCGGTGGAGGATGCCACCTAGGAGACCGAGCAGGAGATTTAGAGCAAATATCCTCACTTAGTTGAGACTCCAGGTATGTTTCTAGACCCGTTCGAGGATGAACGTTTGTTTAAGAGGGCGAGGATGTAACGACCGGGCCGGTCGTTCTGTGAGATTAGCCCCGTTTCCCCCATTTGTGCTTTATCATATGTTACTTAGCCTATTTTTGTTGTGTTGGGTCGGTTGGTTCGGGTTCGGAGTGGTCGTGGTGAGAACTGAGACACTTAGTTTCTTAAATTAGCTTAATAGTTGAAAAAGTCAGTTGAGACTTGAATTATTGGTAAACGACCTCAGAATGTGGATTATATGGCTTGGATAGCTTTGTTAGGTGATTTGGGACTTAGGAGTGTATTCGTAATGAATTTTTGATGTCCGGAGTAGAATTAGGCTTGAATTGACGAAAGTTAGTTTTTGGCGATTTCCAGTCGGTAGTGAAAAATAGTCTATCGAGGTCGAAATGGAATTCCGGAAGTTGGAGCAGGTTCAAAATATCATTTTGGATATGTGTGCAAATTATCAAGTCATTCGGACGTGTTTTGGTCGGTTTCGGCATCATTGGCGGAATTTAGAAGTTTCAAAGTTCATAGGCTTGAATTTGAAGTAATTTTGGTGTTTTTGCGTTGTTTTTTATGTTTCGAGGGAAAGACTAAGTTTGAATGATGTTATGGGATATGTTGGTCGGTTTGGTTGAGGTCCGGGGGGCCTCGGGTGTATTTCGGATGCTCAAACGGGCACTTTTAGTCTTTGGGAGATTGCTGGTTTTCTGGTGTTTTAACTATAGTGGTTTCTTAATTGCGATCGCGTGAGTTCACCCATGATCACGTATAGGAAGGATTGAGGAAAGCATTTTTGTTCTATGCGATCGTGTAATAAGGTTTGCGATCGCATAGGTTTGGCAGACTTGAGGAGTGCGGTCGCATGGTTCCTTGTGCGATCGCTTAGGAGAAAAAGCGGGTGCATGAGGTTGTTGCAATTGATCTTCGCGACCGCGTGAATAAGTACGTGATCGCATAGGTCAGGGAGTTGAAGCTTCGTGATCGCGTGGGTAATGGTGCGATCGCAATGAGTAAAATTTGGAGGCAGTAAGTTTGTTCTTCGCGATCTCATGGGTGGTCCCATAATCGCACTGAGTTAACATTTAGTGTTGGGAAGAATGTTTTAAAAGGCCATTTTTACGAATCTAGTCTATTTTTCCTTCATTGTTGAGCGGGTTTGGCACTCTTTGAGAAGGATTGAAGAGTAAATCGAAGGGAATCACTTGAAGGTAAGATTTCCGACTTCATAACTCGATCTCTGTCGTTCTCTAAGTAATTAAACAAGAAATTTGTTGGATTTAAACCCAAAATTGGGGAGGTTAGGTGCATGAGAATTGGAAATTTCTTTTGATGATTTGAGTGGACAATTATGGTCCAATTTTGGTGTCCTTGGTATGTATAGAATCGGGGGAGGATGAGGACTCTTGTGATGTAAATTTTATAGAACTCTGAGACGTGGGCCCAGGGCTCGGGTTTGGCCAATTTCGGGAATTGTGCTTAAAATTGATAGCTTTCGACTGGGTTTCATTCCTTTAGTGTATATTGATGATGTTAATCTGGTTTTGGTTAGATTCAGAGCAATCGGGAGCTGATTTGAGGGGCAAGAGTATCGCGGATTAGTATTGTGGCCCAAACTTCGTATTTTCTCACTATTTTTAGAATGGCGCACATGTTGGATGACGAGTATGTGGCGTGCACTGATATTTGGATTTGACTTGGTCCTCTCCGCAACAATTATTGAGTTGCGTATTTTACTCTAAATCATATGTTAAATTGTCTTCTAAAAACTATTGCTATATTTGGGCTATAAGCCATGTTTGGGGCCTCGTGCCGACTTGTTTAGACCCTTTAGGGGCTTTTTACTGAAATTTCCACACTGTGCTGACTTATGATTTACACTCAGTCATGTTATGCTTACCCGTTTTAGAAACTCAGCCTTATTTACACTATTTTGAGATATAAAATGATGTTTTGGGTCGAGTACCCCATTTTACTGATATGCCCGAGGGGCTTTTGAGAGTTTCTGACTGAGTGAGGCCGAGGGCCTGATTGTGAGGATATGATATGCCACGAGGTGTATTTATTTTAGCTCTTGGGCTGAAGGAGCCCCTCCGGAGTCTGTACACACCCCAGTGAGCGCAAGTACCTACTGAGTGCGAGTGCCGAGTGCCGAATGCCGAGTGACGAGTGACGAGTGATTGGTAGGCATGAGTGACAATGAGGTTTCCAGAGGGGCTAATACTGAGTGACTGTGAGGTATTCTGAGTGATGTTCTGCCGGGCGATTTATGATTCATGTTTTGGCCTGAGAGGCTACTTATGACTTATTTTATTTTACACTAAATTCTTCAGGTATTTTTATTTTTAAAATTGTTGGAAAACACATTTTTCAAAGGATTTTACTGAAGTTGGCTTTTAAGGCATGTTGATGTCATATATATATGTATATACTGTTGGAAAGAAAGGCTACGCTTATTGTAAACTGATGATTTGATTTTATGTGTTTCGTATTTCTTAGAGTTGATTTATTTCCATTACTATTGAGTTGGCATACTCACATTACTCCCTGCACCCCTGTATGCAGATACAGGTGCTAATACCGAGCGTTAGTCATCTATTTTCCGTGCGGAGCCGGAGTCGGGACTTAGAGGTAGCTGTTCAGCGTCCGCAACATCTCTGTTTTCCTTTTCTTATTTTGTACCTAGTTCTTCGTACAGAGGTTTTGTATTATAATAGTAGCATTTTTGGTATATTCCTTAGATGCTCATGACATGTTGACTCTGGATCTTGGGGATGGTTTTAACTGTTTGGTTTGCTTAATAAATTCAGTAATTTTATATAAGTTTATGAAATGTTGAAAATGAGTTGGGATTTTGGAAAGAAACTGTAAATATGTGATTGTTGACTAGCCTAGTTCCACGATATGTGCCATCACGACCGATTTAGGATTTGGAGTCGTGACAATATGTATGTATGTATGTATTTAAAAATTACGCTTAACAATTAGAATAAATAACTATAAAATATCTTTATTAATATGAAAAAGAAAAAGAGAGAAAGAAAATGATTAGCAAAAGTTAATAACACTAATGCTTCAGTAGATACAAAGTGCCAAAATGCGATTCTTTGATCATTTTAAATAAAATAATTTTTTAAAAACATTTCATTACATTAAAATATTTAAAATTCAATAAAAGCTAATATTAAGAATTTGAATCAACAAAAATAAATTATTTCTTTTTAATATTGAGAATAAATACTTAAGTATTAAAGTTGTATAACTAGAAAAAAATGCAATTCTACTCTTTTCCAAAATTATAAACCTAAAATTGTTTTTCAAGTTGGCTTAAATTTTAGGGATCATAAATTTATTTCCTCGAAAAGATCACTAGTGATGAAAGAAATTAGAAAATAGAGCAAAATCAGTTGTAGTATAGTATTAATCATTAACTTGGTTAATATGCAAACTTGAACAAATGAGAATGAAATAATAGAAACCAATTTTTTTTCAAATTGAATCATCATTGATCATTGTGTTTTTATTTTACTAAATAAAACCTCACGGCAAGGGTAAAATTGTAACCTTCGACGAAAAATAAATTAAGAAGACATAAGATTCAATTCTTCAGCTTGGGTTATTTTACAAATTTTTTAGTATCATAATAAAAGTATAGCTAATTTTATTTTTGTCTTCTCGAAGAAATTGACAAGAATATTTTCAGAAAAGCTCTTACATCTTCAAGCGTGATGTGTTTTTCTTGAAACTAACAAGGAAATATAATAACTTGTGAATTTAAGCTGATATAATTATAAAACTGCAACAAAATTTACGTACTGAATATAATTGAATGATGATTGAGGACCCTATGCGACATAGTTTCTTTTTTTATTTAGTTCGCAATATAGCATGATATTTTTCAATTTCTAGGGTTTAACCTTTATTTTATAACTAAAATGTCGTTTTTAAAAATAATAATTATGTAATTGTTCTTAATAAATTATTCATTGAGTTGGAGTCCACGCGCAAAGCGCGTACCCTAAGATTAGTTATATTAAAAGCACGAAGGCCTTTAGCGAAATTGTAACGACCCGACATGTCGTTTTGGGTATCTGAACTTCGCTTGGGGTTTGAGGATTTGAGTATATGCACATGATGTATTATGACTTTCATAAATCGTCGGTGTTGGTTTTCAAGTTACCCGTAATCAATTTGGAAGAATAAACTTCAAGATTTAAGTTCTAAGTGGGAAGAGTTGACCAAGTTTGACTTTTTAGCATTTGACCTCAGAATAGAGTTTCGTCAGTTCTGTTAGCTCCGTTGGGTAGTTTGGGACTTGGAAACGCGTCCGGATTGTAATTTGGAGGTCCGTAGTTGAATGAATCTTGAAATGGCAAAAATTTGGATTTTTGAGAAGTTTGACCGGGAATGGGCTTTTTGATATCGGGGTCGGAGTCCGATTCCGGAAGTTGGAATAGGTCCATAATGGAAAGTGTGACTTGTGTGTAAAATTTGAGGTCAATCAGAGGTGATTTAATATTGTTCGAACGCTCGGTTGCGATTCAAGAAGTTCTTGAAGTTGAAGTTTAATCTTCATGCGTTTTGGCATCCGTATCGTGGTTTTAGAGGTTATTTTGATGATTTGAGCGCGTGAGCGAGTTCGTGTTGTGTTTGTTGGCCTGGGGCATGATTGGTTTGGATCCTCGAGGGCTCGGCTGAGATTCTGATTGGTTTCAAAATGATTTTTCATAATATTTGATTTCTAGTACAGGTGTCATCACATTTGCTATGTTGTTGTCGCAAATGCGACTATGCAAATTGCGAAGAAGCCTCGCAATTGCGAAGCTGGGCTGCTGCGGAAAGGATTCGCATTTGCGAGGACTTTTCCGCTTTTTCAAGTCTTGTTGAGTTCGCATTTGCGGACTCAACATCGCATTTGTGATAAGGGTTTGACCTAAGTTTGTTCGCATTTGCGATCAAGTGGCCGCTTTAGCGAGGGTCGAGTGTTCGCATTTGTGACGCTCTGGTCGCATTTGCGAAGGCAGCAGGGAATTTCCAATCTTCGCTTTTGTGATAATTTGTTCGTATTTGCGATCCCCCTGTCGCAAATGCGTCATCTGTAGCCTGTTAAGTGTAGAGAATTCCGAGTTTTTGCTTCATTTTTCATATTCTTGAACCCTAGCTTCGAGGTGAGGTGATTTTGTGAAGATATTTTCATACCAAATCATTTGGTATGTATCTTTAATCAATTTCCAACTATATTTCATGACTTTATACAAGATTTAAGATCAAATTCATGGGAAATTTAAGGGAAAACTTGGGGATTTTTTCAAAGTTTTGAAAAATGAAAATTTGAGTTTTGTGAGTCGAATAAGACTCGGATTTGAAAAAAAAACACATATTTGGATTCGTGAGACTATGGGTAGTCAAGAAGAACCCTTGGATCCGGGTTTTGACCGGGGTGACCCGACATTTGACTTTTGTTGACTTTTTGAAATTGAATAAAAATCAGAGCTTTATTAATCGAAACTATTTCTCTTGCATTGTGTGATGTATTCAAGTCGTCATTGGCTAGATTGAGTCGAGCAGAGGCTAATTGGTAGAGGAAAAAGCTAAGTTGAGTGTTGAGTTAGCCGAAATCAAGGTAAGTGTTTTTCCTAACTTTGTTGACGGAGTTCTTCCTCCTATTTGTCATTGTTTACTACGTGCGGGGGTGATACATATATGAGCTGACAAGCGTATATGTATGTGCCAGGGTTAATCATGCTCGGAGGTAGATTATGTTAAAATTGTGCCTTGTAGAATCTCATAACCTTCTTGCTTCATGCCTCACTTGACTTCTAGATATTTAGAATGTAGTGCTAAATGTTAGAGTCGAGACTTAGCCTAATATAACTTAAATCAATTTGATGGAAATTTCTTAGAACACATTGATGTGTCTAATTCGGACATCTCTATGCATAATCATTAATACGTTGTTATGGCCGATATTTTGAGATGCTAGATTTCGTGCTTGTGTTGTTGATAAATTGTCACGACCCAAAATACTAAATCAGTTCGTGATGGCGTCCAACACCGGGGTTAGGCAAGCCCACACTCAGATTACTAAGGATTTTTCCCATATTTGATTAAACATCCCAACACGTGCCAAGTTTTAAAGTTCAAAACATTAATTGAAAAAGATAATAAGCCAATTTAACCAAAAGCAGTCATAAAGGGGCGTGATCCAATATATATATATATACAGACCGGAAAACCATAATAACTACTACGTGTGTGCTAGGAACTGGTATCACAAGTCCTACGGGCATACTAACAGAATATACAAAAGATATAATATAACTGTCCCACTGTCTGGAAGAAATAGACGGGAATAACAAAAGAAACTCCATGGTGCTGCCGAGGATCGTCAGGAGAAGCAGCTCACTGTGAAGTCAGGCCCAGTCTATACTCAGAATCGAGCTCTGGTCTGATATCCAGATGCACCAGCCTCAGAACTTGTACAATTAAGTACAGAAGCGTAGCATGAGTACATAAACAAATATGTACCCAGTGAGTATCCCCCCTAACCTCGAAGAAGTAGTGACGAGAGGTCGACTTGAGACTCACTAAGGTCCAACAAAATAATTAAACGAGATATAATATCAGTAATAGGCATACGAGGATGATGGAAACAATAAACATTAAAGATAGCCGTAATTCAAATAAATACTGATGTAAATAAATAATTATTTCTTCATATTTCCTTCTTAAAATATATGCCCACTCAATATCCATGAAAATCATTAATAATTTAGCATGCACATACAAGATAAGGACAACCGGCCTGAGGCATCATAATAATAATATATGTGCACTGCCGAGGGTCGAACGGCCCGAACCATAATATATCTTTCAATATTTCCGTGGCGTACAGACCTCTCCCATGAGAGTGTAGGAAATAACACTCTACTCGCGGAATGTAAATTGCGAAGCGGTATCATGCACACACAATCCACACAATATTCTTCATAAATTACTTTTCATTGAACAATTCCTTTAAAATTCTCAAATTCCATGATCTTAGGGGAACAAAGCCGCATATAACATTAATTTATCAAGCATATAGTTCATTTCAAGGAAAAACACAAAGCATGAACTACCCGGACATAACGACAATTGCTGCTACGTACGGACTCTCGTCACTTTGTGCGTATGTAGTCCCCACAAATATTAGCAGATAGTCATTTAAATCACCTAGGGGGAAAATTCACTCTTAGAAGGTTAGAAAGGAGACTCACCTCGTATCGAACCTACTCTCGGGTCAAGAACGCACCCAAAACTCCAAACTCGACACCCACGGACTCGATGCTAGCCAAATGTTATACAAATACATCAATTTATACTCAAAAGTATAGAATTCTCCTATTTACTTAGTTATTTCACCTTACTTTGAAAAATCCTAAAATACAACCCCGAGCCCACATGCTCGGATTCCGGAAATTTTCGAAGGAATCAATTACCCATAACCTAAGGATCATTAGTATGTGATTTTTGTATGAGTTCATGGATAATTAACGGTTAATTCCCTAAGTTTTCATGAAGCCCTAGGTTACCACCCAAACCCTTGATTTTCATTAAATAGGTAGTCAATTTGACTAGGAATTCATGCATTAAACTGACATTAGGGTATAATTCACTTACTGTTTAGTAGCTAGGTCGTGAAGCTCTTTCCCATGCTTTCAAGGTCTCTAATTGTGGAAGAAAATGGGGTGAAATGAAATAATCCCGAGATTTAAAGAACTCACTGCCTACTGTGGTTCCAGTCCTGTGGCTCAAGGACCGCAACTGCGGTCTCGCGCCGGCGAGAAAACACTCGCACCTGCGGAAGAGGGTCAAGGGGCCTGGGCTCGCACCTCCGAAGAGGAGCTCGCACCTGCGGCTCCGCTCCTACGGATATTATCCGCACCTGCGAGAAATGGGTAAACTCACCTGAACTCTCACCTGCGAGGCAAGGACCGCAGGATCGGTCTCGCACCTGCGACTGGGCAACCGCACCTGCAGTCACACCAGATCATGTGCACCAGCAACTACTGCAGCTGGTTTTTGGCCTCGTTTGGTGCCCGCGAGGCACCTAGGCCCACCCGAGCCCCCGTTCAAATATACCAACAAGTCCCAAATAATAATACAGACTCGCTCGAGCCTTCACAACACCCAAGACAACGCTAAAACTCAAATTACACCTCAAAAACCCCCAAGAATCAAAATTAGGAACTTTAAGTTTCTTGAATTTGCTAACAATGCGCCGAACTGACCTATACTACTCGGAATGACCCCAAATTTTTCGAGCAAGTCATGAATGACATAACGGAACTAATCCCGATCTCAGAATTCCGTTTGGACCTTGATAACACAAAACACGTCCCAAACCACAATATGAACTTAAAAAAACTTTTATTTCGCTATTGGGCACAGAAATGCTCCCGGGCCATCCAAAATCCATTCCGAACATACGCCCAAGTCCGAAATCATCATACGAAGATATCGGAACCGTCGAAACTCGATTCCGAGGTTGTTTACTCAAAATGTTGACCAAAGTCAAAATTGGCTTTAAAGGCCAACCTTAAGGAACCAAGTGTTCCTATATCACTCTAAACACTTCCGAGTCCCGAACCATCCGCCTCCAAGATTCATAAATCTCAATAAGCCGCTATGGGAAGTTTCATTTAGGGGAACAGGGCCCGATAACACAAAACTACGGGTTAGTTTGTTAAATTCTCCACCTCTTAAAAAAATGTTCGTCCTTGAACGAGTCTAGAATCATACCTGAAGTGCTGAATAAGTGCGAATATCTGCTCCGCATGTCCTCCTCGGACTCCCAGGTTGTCTCCTCGGCTGCTTGGCCCCTCCACTGGACCTTTATAGCAGAAACTCTCTTGGACCTCAACTGGCGATCCTGTCTATCAATAATAGCAACTAGCTCCTCTTCGTAGCCCAACCTCTCATCCAACTGAATAGTGCTGAAGTCAACCATGTGAGAGAAGTCGGCGTGGTACCTCCGGAGCATGGATACATGAAAGACCGGATGAACTCCTGACAAACTGGGAGGTAAAGCTAGCTCATAAGCAACCTCCCTAACTCGCCTCAACACCTCGAAGGAACCTATAAACCTTGGGCTCAGCTTGCCCTTTTTCCTGAACCTCATAATACCCTTATTCGACGAGACTTTCAACATGACCTTATCTCCATCCATAAATGATACATCACGCACTTTTTGATCCGTGTAACTCTTCTGTCTGGACTATGCTGTGCAGAGCCTCTCCTGAATCAACTTCACTTTCTCCAAAGCATCCCTCACTAGGTCGGTGCCATATAACTTAGCCTCTCTAGGCTTAAACCACCCGATACGAGAACGACACCGCCGACCATACAAAGCCTCAAATGGTGCCATCTCAATGCTGGACTGGTAACTATTATTGTAAGAAAACTCGGCCAAAGGAAAGAACTGGTCCTATTGACCTCCCAAGTCAATCACACATGCCCTGAGCATGTCCTCCAATATCTGAAATGTACGCCCTGACTGACCATCATTATGAGGGTGAAATGTTGTGCTGAGATCTATCTGGGTAACCATCTCACTATGCAATGCTCTCCAGAAGAGCGAGGTGAACTGAGGACCTCGATCTGATATAATGGACACTGGCACACCGTGCAACCGGACTATCTCCCGAATGTAGATCTGGGCCAACCTCTCAGAAGTATATGTAGTAGCCACTGGAATGAAATATGCCGATTTGGTCAACTTACCCACAATGACCCAAACCGCGCCACCCTTCCGCAAAGTGTAAGGTAACCCAACCACGAAGTCCATAGGGATGCGCTCGCGCTTCCACTTAGGAATGGGCATCCGCTGAAGTAGGCTTCGTGGCCTCTGGTGATCATACTTAACCTGCTAGCAATTAAGACACCTAGCCACATACTCCACAATGTCCCTCTTCATCTGTCTCCCCCAGTAATCGTATTTCAAATCACGATACATCTTCATAGCACTAGGATGAACAGAATACCGAGAACTGTGTGCCTCCTCTAGAATCCTGCATCTCAGGCCATCGACATTAGGAACACAAAAACGACCCTGAAGTCTCAGAACACCATCCTCGCCAATAGTAACCTCCTTGGCACCACCCTGAACCACTGTCTCCCGTAGATCTGCCAAGTACGGATCATCAAACTGCCGAGCCTTAATCTCTCCCAATAACGAAGACTGAGCAACCACATGTGCTAAAACTCGGTGAGGCTCTAAAAGGTCTAACCTCACTAGGCGATTAGCCAAGGACTGAATGTCCAAGGCTAGAGATCTCTTCTCTGCTGCAATATAAGCCAAGCTACCCATACTCTCTGCCTTGCTGCTCAAGGCATCTGCTACCACATTTGTGTTGCCCGGATGATAAAGAATGGTGATATCATAATCCTTCAACAACTCAAGCCATTTGCGTTGTCTCAAATTAAGATCCCTCTGCTTGAACAAGTGCTGCAAGCTGTGGTGGTCTGTATAAACCTCACAGGACACCCCATACAAGTAGTGCCTCCAAATCTTAAGAGCTTGAAGAATCGCCGCCAACTCTAAATCGTGCACATAGTAATTATTCTCATGAACCTTCAGCTAGCGCGAAGCATAAGAAATAACTCTCCCTTCCTACATCAACACACATCCCAAACCAACACGTGAAGCGTCACAATACACTATATACATCCTCGAACTGGAAGGCAATACCAGAACTGGTGGTGAGGTCAATGCTGTCTTGAGCTTCTGAAAGCTCGCCTCACACTCGTTGGACCATCTGAACGGGGCATTCTTCTGAGTCAATCTAGTTAATGGAGGTGCAATAGAAGAGAACCCCTCCACAAATTGGCGATAATAGCCTTCTAGGTCCAAAAAGCTCATGATCTCTGTAGCTGAAGTAGGACGTGACCAACTTTGAACTACCTCAATATTCTGAGGATCAACCTTGATACCCTCTCCGGATACCACATGCCCCAAGAATGCCACGGCATCCAACCAGAACTCACACTTGGAGAACTTAGCATATAGATTTTGTTCTCGCAAAGTCTGGAGCACAACTCTCAAATGCTGCTCGTGCTCCCCTAGGCTATGTGAGTAAATCAAAATGTCATCAATGAAGACAATGACAAAGGAATCAATATACGGCCTGAACACCCTATTCATCAAGTCCAAAAATGCTGTTGGGGCATTAGTCAAGCCAAAGGACATCACCAGGAACTCATAATGGCCATATCTCGTACGAAAAGTAGTATGAGGCCCGAATCTTCAACTGTTGATATCTTGATATCAAATCAATCTTAGAAAAAACGTAAGCACCCTGAAAATGGTCAAACAAATCATCGATGCACAGAAAAGGATACTTGTTCTTAATGGTTACCTCGTTCAACTGGCGGTAATCAATACACATCCGCATGGACCCATCCTTCTTCTTCATGAAGAGAACTGGAGCACCCCATGGCGATACACTCGGTTTAATGAATACCTTAGCCAATAACTTCTCAAGCTGCTCCTTCAACTCTTTCGGAGCCATACGGTATGGAGGAATAGATATAGGCTGGGATCCTAAAGCTCAATCAATGCAGAAATCAATATCACGATCTGAAGGCATGCCCGGAAGGTCTGAAGGAAATACATCAGCAAACTCTCGAACAACTGGCACTGAATCATTCACCGGAGACTCGGCGGTGGTGTCCCGTACATAAGAAAGATACACCATACATCCCTTCTCGACCTTGTGTCGAGCCTTCAGGAATGAAATAACCCGGCTGACTGCACTAACTGAGGAACCTCTCAACTCCAGCCTAGGCGACTCGGGTATGGATAAAGTAACTATATTCGCATTGCAATCTAGAACGACATGGAAAAGAGATAGCCAATCCATCCAAGAATAACCTCAAAATCAAACATGTCGAGCAATAGAAGGTCCGCTCGGGTCTCAAACCCACAGAAGATGACCACACAAGACTGATAGATCCAGTCTACCACCACAGAATCGCCCACAGGAGTGGACACATATAAAAGAGAACCCAAGGACTCACGAGGAACATCCGGAAAATGAGAAAATAATCCTGAAACATATGAATAAGTGGATCCTGGATCAAATAACACTGATGCCTCTCTACCACATACTGCAATAATACCTGTAATCACGGCGTCTAAGGCCACTGCATCTGATCTGGACGGAATATCATAGAATCTAGCTGGAGCACCGGAAGATTGAGCTCTACCATAATGAACAGGAGCTGGCTGACCTACCCCTGACTGGCCTCCACCTCTAGGACGACCCCTGCTGACCTGTCCTCCACCTCTAGGTGGCCTGACGGTTGGTGCTGGACCCATAGGTTGATAACCTTGATGCACTGCTTTGCCCCGAAACCTGGGACATTGCCTCTTCATATGACCTGGATCCCCACACTCATAACAACCCCCAGGTATCATAGCCTTCTGCCCCAAATAGGAACCCTTAATGGCCGGAGAGCGATGTGTACTCTCTGGCATAACACTAAAGTAGGGACCGGGGGATCTCAGATGACTAGAATAACCACTGGGTGAACTCTAAATGGCTGGAGGGCGGTAGGGACGCTCTGTCATGGCGCTGAAATAAGGCCTCGCTGGAACACCTCGGGGAGGTGGTGGGGGTGATGAATATGGAAGCCTGCTGGGATGACCTTTACCAAACTGACCTCTGCCCTTAATTGGGACACCTCTGAAATCTCCGGAGAATCTGGCTCTCTTGTCCTGCTGACCCTCCTCTCTGCCTATCGATCGATAGCCCTCAATTCGACGAGCTATCTCGATCACCAGATGATAGGGAGTCCCCATCTCCACCTCTCGGGCTATGTTGGCCCTAATACCTGAGTGCATCCCCGCTACAAATCTCCGCATTCTCTCGGCATCGGTAGGTAATATCATGAGTGCGTGGAGAGACAACTCTTAAAATCTAGCCTCATAATATGTCACAGACATCTGTCCCTGCTCCAGCTGCTCAAACTGATACCGCAGCTCTTCCCTCTCAGAGGGTGGGATATACCTTTCTAGAAACATCTGAGTGAACTGCTCCCAAGTGATAGGAGGAGAATCTGCTGGCCTGCTGAGAATATAAGACTGCCACCATCTGGTAGCGTTGCCCTCTAACTGGAAGGTAGTGAAGTCCAATCCATGGCACTCTAATATCCTCAAATTGTGCAGCTTGTCCCTGCACTTGTCAACATAATCCTGGGCATCCTCGCTTTGCTCACCCCGAAGACTGGAGGGTGCAATCGAGTCCATCTATCTAATAACTTATGCGGATCACCGTTCGCAGTTGGTCTGGGCTCAGGTGCTGCTGTTACAGGCTGAACTCCACTCAAGGGCAGTGTACCCGGGGTATGATGTAATGCTGCTAACTGACCTGCAACCTGGGCGGTAGGAGTCTGGTCCCCCCCTCCCGCCTGAGATGTGGCAGGATCCGCTGGAAATAAACCAACCTGGGACATAGTGTCCATAGACTGCATGATACGGCCCATGATCTCCTGGAAGCCTGGCGCCGTCATAAAGTCCAGTGGAGTAGGATCTGCTGGGGGAACCTCACCCTGCTCCTCTATAGTAGGATCCCCTAGTGGTGGTGGACCTTGGGCCGGTGCCCTCCCCCGGCCTCAGCCACGTCCTCGGACAACGGGGATAGCGGCCCCTCCCATGTCTGGAACATCGGATGCACGCATCCTCACCATCTGTGAGAGAATAGAAGAATGAGATTTAGTAAACCATCAACTTTCCTAACACCCTAGAGCCTCCCGAAGATAAGTACAGACGTCTCCATACCGATCCACACGACTTTACTAGGTTTGCCCGCGACTTGTGAGACCTACGTGAACCTAGAGCTCTGATACCATGTTCTCACGACTCAAAATACTAACTTAGGTAGTTATGGCGCCCAACACCGAGGTTAGGCAAGCCCACACGCAGATTACTAAGGATTTTTCCCATATTTGATTAAACATCCCAACACGTGCCAAGTTTTAAAGTTCAAAACATTAATTGAAAAAGATAATAAGCCAATTTAACCAAAAGCAGTCATAAAGAGGTGTGAGACAATATATATATACCAACCCGCAAACCATAATAACTACTACGTGTGTGCCAGGAACTAGTGTCACAAGTTCTACGGGCATACTAACAGAATATACAAAAGATATAATATAACTGTCCCACTTTCTGGAAGAAATAGACGGGAATAAAAAAAGAAACTCCATGGTGCTGCCGAAGATCGTCAGGAGAAGCAGCTCACCGTGAAGTCAGGTCCAGTCTATATTCAGAAGCGAGCTCCGGTCTGACAACCAGATCACCAGCCTCAGAACCTGTACAATTAAGTACAGAAGCGTAGCATGAGTACATAAACAAATATTTACCCAGTGAGTATCCCGCCTAACCTCAAAGAAGTAGTGACGAGAGGTCAACTTGACACTCACTAAGGCCCAACAAAATAATTAAACGAGATATAGTATCAGTAATAGTCATACGAGGATGATGGAAGTAGTAAAAACTAAAGATAACTGTAATTCAAATAAATACTGGAAGTAAATAAACAATTATTTCTTCATTTTACTTCTTAAAATATCTGCCCACTCAGTATTCATGAAAAGCATTAACAATTTAGCATGCGCATACAAGATAAGGACAATCGGCCTGAGCAATCATAATACTCATATCTGTGCACTACAGAGGGTCGACCAACCCGAACAATATTAGATCTTTCAATCTTTCCATGGAGTACGGCCCGCTCCCATGAGAGTGGGGGAAATACCACTCCGCTCGCAGAATGTAAATTGCAAAGCGGTCACATGCACGCACAATCCACACAATATTCTTCATAAATTACTTTTCCGTAAACAATTCCTTTACAATTCTCAAATTCCATGATCTCAGGGGAACAAAGCCGCATATAACATTACTTCATGAAGAATATAGTTCATTTCAAGGAAAAACACAAAGCATGGTGTAGGCCTAACTACCCGGACATAAAAACAGTAGTCGCTACGTACGGACTCTCATCACTTTGTGCATACGTAGCACCTACAAACATTAGCACATAGTCATGACTCACCTCGTGTCGAACCTACTATCCGGGTCAAGAACGCACCCGAATTTTTTGAAAAATATAGAATTCTCCTATTTACTTAGTTATTTCACATTACTTTGAAAAATCCTAAAATACACCCCCAACCCACATGCTCGGATTCCGAATTTTTTTGAAGGAATCAATTACCCATAACCTAAGGATCATTAATATTATATTTTTGTATGATTTCATGGCTGATTAACGGGTAATTCCCTAAGTTTTAATAAATCCCTAGGTTAGTACCCAAACCCTTGATTTTCATTAAATAGGTAGTTAATTTGACTAGGAATTCATGCATTAAACTAACATTAGGGTAGAATTCACTTACCGTTTAGTTGCTAGGTCGTGAAGCTCTTTCCCAAGCTTTCAAGGTATCTAATTGTGGAAGAAAATAGGGTGAAATGAAATAATCCCGAGCTTTGAAGAAATCACTGCTTACTGTGGTTCAAGGACAGCACATGCGGTCTCGCGCATGCGAGAAAAAAAACTCGCACCTGCGGAAGAGGGTCAAGGGGCCTGGGCTCGCACTTGCGGAGAGGAGCTCGCACCTGCGGAGATGAGCTCGCACCTGCGGCTCCGCTCCTGCGGATATTATCCGCACCTCCGAGAAATGGGTAGCCTCACCTGAAGCCGCACCTGCAAGTCAAGGACCGCAGGAGCGGTCTCACACCTATGACTCGGAAACCGCACCTGTGGTCACACCAGATCAGGTGCACCAACTAGTTTTTGTCCTTGTTTGGTACCCGAGAGGCACCTAGGCCCACCCAAGCCCCCGTCCAAATATACCAAAAAGTCCCAAATCATAATATGGACTCGCTCGAGCCTTAGGAACACCCAAAACAATGCTAAAACTCAAAATCACACCTCAAAACGCCCCTAGAATCAAACTTAGGAACTTTAAGTTTCTTGAATTCGCTAACAATGTGCCGAACTGACCTATACTACTCGGAATGACCCCAAATTTTGCAAGAAAGTCATGAATGACAGAACAAAACTATTCCCGGTCTCAGAATTCCATTTGGACCTGGATAACACAAAAATACGTCCCAAACCACAATATGAATTTAAGGAAACTCTTATTTCGGTATTGGGCGCCGAAACGCTCCCGGGCCATCCAAAACCTATTCCAAACATATGCCCAAGTACGAAATCATCATACGAAGCTACCGGAACCATCGAAACTCAATTCCGAGGTCGTTTACTCAAAATGTTGACCGAAATCAAACTTGGCTTTAAAGGCCAACCTTAAAAAACCAAGTGTTCCTATATCACTCTAAACACTTCCGAGTCCTGAACCACCCACCCCACAAATCATAAATCACAATAAGCCGCTATGAGAAGTTTTATTTAGGGGAACGGGGTTCGATAATGCAAAACGACCGATCAGGTCGTTACATAAATCGTGAAATTTGTGGAAGTAATTGAATTATATGTCCTTGAGCATTCGTTGAATCATTGTTGGATTGAAAAACATTGATTGAGAATTTGGTTGGAATATTCTTTTGACACTCTCCTCTGTATTATTTATATTTCCTGCCTGGCTACTTATTTGAGATTTATTGTCACGACCCAAATTCCCAACCCACATGATCGTGATGGAGCCTAACACAATACTTGCTAGGCAAGCCAATGTTAGAAATTTATTAACCATTTCCGTTTTAAAGTTCACTTACACATAATAAAACAAATTAAAAGTAAATACTGAATCTAGTAATTTCCAACAAATGATTGCAGGAATAATTATAATAATCGAACCTCGCACTAAATATATTTAACCATAAGTCTACATAGGGTCTGGTGTGACAATTCATGAACTTCTAAGAACACTACAAATAATGGGCTGAAAGAAATAATATATATGTTTTGAGTAAAATAAAACAGTCTCTATAAATCTAGGAGAAGACTCCAGGAATCCGAGGATGCTGTCAGATATATCTCGTGTCTCCAAATGGTGAATACGGCTACTAAGATCTCCTAATGATGTCCGGTACTGGATCTGCACAAAAGAGTGAAGAGTGTAGTATCAGTACAACCCACCACATGTACTTAGTAAGTGCCAAGCCTAACCTCGACGAAGTAGTGACGAGGGTACGGCGGGGCATTGAATACATAACGTGTAAACAACATATATAATAAAGCAAGAAAGAAATAATAACAATAATAAACTCGATAATCAGTAACTCGCAACAATAAACAAAGCAAATCGGATAACTCTTTTCAAAAAAATATCAACTATAATCAACTCTTCAAAATTTTCTAACTTTCAATTTAAATCACAATAAAAATCAGAGTATGAAAACCTTTTAAATAAAACCGGAAATTTTCCAAATCCTTATTTTCGAATATCAGTAAAACAAAAATATTCACCCTTATCGCTCCTTGTTGCGGCGCACAACCCGCTCCCACCTGTCCACCCTTATTTCTCCTCCCTATATATATATGACCCTTATTTCTCCTGTTGCAGCGTGCAACCTGATCCCACCTGTCCACCCTTATTACTCCTTGTTGCGGCGTGCAACCCGCTCCCACCAGACATATCATATCAGTTTATTTATAAAAACTTTCACAATTCAGGCCAAGCCTTTCACATTTTTATATCAACAATTATAAAAAGGAGATGTAAAACTCATAAACTTCATCAATTATCATTTAATACGAAGTCAACCGGGATGTATATACATATCGTAACAGTGAAAACTAGCTCAATCCTTATGTAACACAAAAAAACCAAGAGAACAACCAACACTTTCAAATTACTTGAAGCAATGCTTAACAATGAATCAACGAATCCAAATAGACATACTAACCTCAATGATCATGAAACAATTAAATCCGGAAGCAAATAATTGGAAACTAGGGAAGGGATCATGTTTAACAGAAAATTCGGTGGTGCATAGATACTCGTCACTTCACCTATATAGCAATTAAGCTGGGGATTCCTATTCCCTCAAGTCAAGGTTAAACCAAACACTTACCTCAATCTCGCAAGCCACTCACTTGTCAATTATAGTTTTTCCTTTAGAATTCACCTCCAATACACTCGAATCTAATCATAATTAACTTAATATCATTAATTAATGCTAAAGGAACTAACTTTACTAAAAATTATAATTTTTCCTAACTTTTCTAAAAAAAAAGTAAAAACGTGACCCCTGGCCCGCTTGGTCCAAACTCAGGGTTCGGACCAAATTACGTTTACCCATTCACCCCCGAACTCAAATATGTAATTAGTTTCGAAATCCGACCTCAATTCGAGGTCAAAATCCCATTTTTACTAAATTCCCTAATTCTACCCAAACCATTAATTTCTACCATGAAAATTCTTGATTTTTGATTTAAAAGTGATGAAAAACATTGGTTAGTTAAAAGAGTAGAGTTTAGAATTGATTACCTACACTTTGGGGATGAAATTTTGTGAAGAAAATCGTCCTTAGAGCTTGGTAGTTCGAAAAATAGGAAAAAAAAGAGTTCTGCCCCATTTTTAAAATTATTTTTATATAGCTGGGCAGGCCTTCTACGCGGTCGCGTGAGCCTTCCCGCATTACCAATGCTTTAGAAGTTGGACCATCGCGTTCGTGTCCCTAAGGTCGTGTTCGCATAGAACAAATGGACTGCCCCCTCCCCCCTCGGTCCTTTACCCTATGCGATCGCGTCGGCCTTGGTCGCGTTCGCATAAGGTCAGGCGCATGTGGCCTTCGTGTTTGCGTGCATGGCCACGCATTCAAGTAGAGAAAAAAAGGGCCCCAAAAGTTCTTACACTACGCGATCGCGGAAGAAGCTATGCGATCGCGCAACACTAATTCTCTACGCACTAGTAACATCAAAAACCAGCAAACTTTCTAAGTGTAAAACACCCTGTGGCCTATCTGAAACTCACCCAAGCCCACAGAGCTCTAAACCAAGCATGCACACAAGTCTAAAAATATCATACGGACTTGCTCGTGCGATAAAATCATAAAAATAACATGTAAAACTATGAATTAAACCTCAAAACTCATCATTTTTCTCAAGAACACTTAAAGTTCACTATTTCTCAACCGGACGTCTGAATCACGTCAAAATAAACTCCGTTTCTCATCAAATTTCACAGATAGAGTTTAAATACTATAACAAATCTATACCGGGCTCTGGAACAAAAATACGGGCCCGATACCAATGGTTTCAAAGATTAATTCTTTTGTTTGTTTAATTAATAATTCAACAAAACAATTTCTTTCAAAAATTGATATCTAAGGCTTGGGACCTCGGAATTCAATTTCGGGCATACCTCCAAGCCCCATATTTTACTCGGACATCCTGGGATCGTCAAATCACAGATCCTGGTCCGTTTACTAAAAATGTTGACTCAAGTCAACTAAAACCAAACTTTAAATTGTAAAAATTAGTATTTCTTATATTTTCACATAAAAGCTTTTCGGTTTCATGTCCGGATTGCGCACACAAATAGAGGTAGTTAAAATTAATTTTTTTATGGCTAATAAGCTAGAACGCAGTCTTAATTCATAAAAACCTTAGGGGTTTTCTAAAACTACCAGACTTAGAGGTCCTAAACTCCTTCAGGACCACAAGGAAGGGACGGGTAACAACACGCTTAGAGCTCGTTAAATAAAACTCGCTTAATAGCCGCTACGGGGTGGGATAATGGGTAGAAAAGGATATGATGATCTGTGCGCTAATGCAACGTGTAGCCCATCATTGAGAAGTGATTACCGGGCATTGCACATATGTGATCCTATAGGATAAACAACTTAGGACCTCCCTTATCCTTTACTTATGTGTGCTTAGACTGCTAATATGTTAAGACCTTTATTTGTTTACATATGTGTGCTTAGACTGTCAACTTGCTTCTTGAATAATTCATAAAATAGGTTTGGCCGGGACCAACAGTTATGGACTTTGAGGGGTGCCTAACACCTTCCCCTTGAAGTAATTTCAAGCCCTTACCTAATCTCTAGTTGTACAATTAGTGTTATAAATGACCCGTAGTAGGTGCCCTAACACGCCTTAATTCGTTAGGTGGCGACTCTTCGAACTTCTTATACCCTTTTCCCAAAAGGAAACGAGTTGTCCCAATAATGTCAAAAACCCTGACCAATCTGAAAGGAGAGGAAAAAGGGGGGCGCGACAACATGGCAACCCTGCTGGGGACTCTAGGCTTTTACCATTACATACCACTTTGTGAATTCGTCTAAGTATGCCTTTTTAAACACCCGCACGCTTTCCCTTTCCCCTTTATGTGCAATTAATTGTTTACTCTCCCAAGTATTTATTTAAAAAAAATGAAACTGACATGTTTCTTATTGTTTTCCTTTGTAACAACTTTTCAATCATAACTGTTGTATTTATCGCTTTCATAATGTGCAAATGCGTGACAACATGTTTATTGCTTATTGCTGCATAATCATGCTCAACATCATATTCCACTCGTGTCTATACAAATCCTATAGCAACGCTTGATGAGTGGTTGCGCTCTTCCATTTTAAATCACTCCCTAAATTCGAAAAGGCTTATTTCCGGTAAAACCAGTCGATCAGCGGTGCAGTCGATGGTTCCGTGCCTTTCCCCCTCAAGTATTCTGCTCGGGGGTACCAGTCTAAAACCCCATAGAAACCTTACTCTTGTTATATTGTGCATGCATCATGGTCAAACCTAGTTGGGTTAATGTGTCGTCCGCACAAAAACCCTTTAAGACAACCTTATCCAAAAGTCCACCGGGGTTTTTATAATCCCAATGGACACGATCACGTTTTATGCATTAAGTTGGAGAACTAAATGCCTGTATGCTAATCATAAGTGTATGAAATGAGGCATTTTGGCATCTAAGTTCTCCAAATCAACTTGTCGCTAGGCCTACCTCGGACACAACGAGGCTCCCAAATTAAGACGCGCGTTTACAATTCTGCGATATATGTTTAAATACTGCAAATATTTTTCTCATGATCCTCACCGACTTGTTACCTTTTGTTTTTATTTTATTTCTTTGATTATTCCCCTTAACCAAAGGTTGGTTCGTGCATTCTGGCATCATCAGCATATCATACAAGATCCAGGGGCCCTCCACCTTCTCTTCCTCCTAGTCCACCTAAAGGAAAAGGCAAGATGAAGACTTGAGTAACATCATAAAGGAAAACACAACACTAGTTGAACATACAAGAGCTTCTAACATTTGGGTAACTCAGGTCCAGAATGATGCTGTGTCGCAACTTGAACAAAGGCTACTGAAACTTCAAGGGGAACTTGAACATGTTCGGAACCTAGCGAACTTGTCCTTCTCACTTAATGTTTCGAATGACCATCACACGAACACTCAAAATCCTGCACCACCTCAGAATACCCCCAACAAACAGACCCTCCTACAACTCACCACTATACAACTCCACCACAAAACTAAACCCTCCCACCACAATACCAACAAAACACCTGCCATACCCCCCGAAACGCCCCACCAATCGTTCCTGAACCACAAAATTCCACCAACGATCACCTCTATGCTCAATCACCAGGCCACCAGAACAACCCCATATACATGGAGACTCTACCTCACTCCACCCAACACATTTCTTACACACCGAAATCCAGTGAGAAAGACCTGCTTATCATGAACTTGGCCGAATAACTCTAAAAATTGACTAGCTGAGTTCAAGGCATGGAAGGAGGTTAGGGGATCGAAGGATTGAACTATGAAGATCTCCGTATACATCCTGATGTAGAACTACAGGAGGGTTACAAACCTCCCAAGTTCGAGATGTTCGATGGTACTGGTGATCCCAGGGTCTATTTGAGGACCTATTGTGACAAACTAGTCGGAGTTGGAAGAAACGAAAAGATTCTGATGAAATTGTTCATGAGGAGCCTCACAGAGGATGCTTTGTCTTGGTACATCAGCCAGGACCCCAAGAAGTAGCCTAATTGGGTGAGTATGGCCTCGGTTTTCATGGACCAATTCAGGTTCAACACGAAAAATGCACCGGGCATATCTTACATCCAGAATCTCAAGAAGAAACCCACTAAAACCTTTCGCGAGTATGCCACTCATTGGAGGTCAGAAGCGGCCAAGGTTAGGCTGGCATTAGATGAAGAAAAAATGAACAAATTCTTCGTTAGGGAAGGACCCGCAATATTATGAAAGACTAATGGTAATTGAAAATCACAAGTTCTCTGACATCATCAAGTTGGGTGAAAGGATTGAAGAGGGCATCAAGAGTGGGATGGTCACAAATTTTGAAGCACTACAAGCTACCAACAAAGCACTGTAGTCCGGTGGTATATCCAAGAAGAAATGCGTAGGAGCAGTAATGGGTGCACAGGGACCCAAATCCCCACTGACATATCAACCGTCACCTCCACCTACACATCAACCGTCACCTCCACCTATATATCAACCCACATCTCCAAGATATTCCCAAATAGCCACTACCTATCACACATACAACTCCCAACCGTATCACTTTTAGTCACCTCCAACTCGCCAAAATTTCCCAAGACCTCGGCTAAACTTTGACCGCAGGCCACCCAAACAGTATATCGCCATTACCGAGCCCATTGACCAGCTATATGAAAGGTTAAAAGCCGCTGGTTACATCACTCCCATCCCTGTTGTAGCCATAGATAATCCATCTCAATGGGTCAATCTAAACAAAACTTGTGCATACCATTCTGGCATGAAAGGACATACCATCGATGAATGCCACTCGTTGAAGGATAAGATCCAGGCTCTGATCGACAACAAAATCATTCAAGCTAAGGGATCTGCTCCTAAAGTTCGCATTAACCCCCTCCCAGATCATAGGGGTGGAGGCGTCAATGTGATAGAAATAGATGAAGAATGGGACCTAAAGGGGTCAATCGGGTTGATCAAAGAAAGTGACGATCCCAAGAAACCGGTGGTTACTCTCAATCCCATCATAATGCTGATACAGCCGTCAGGAGAGGTTGAGGTGACTACATAAGTACCGTTCGAGTTTAAGGTATCACCGCCTACAAATACTCTTGCACCATTTGAGGTTTAAATAGAACCACCTGCAGTGACTCCTGTCCCATTTGGGGGACCACAGGAGGAAGAAACATTAGCAGCCTTAAGGAACTTATTTTTGAAAGATAAGGATATGGATTGTTGTGTCATCATCTAGGAGGAGGAGGAAGGCCCTACCATAGAAGCTGTAAGCAAGGGATCGTTCCTCAGAAACTGGACTATCAGACCATCCAGGGCCCGACGAGTCCCCAAGTAGCAAGGCTGAACAACATTGTTTATTTGTGCTTTCTAAGAAAATGATTTCTCTGTCTTGCATTATGTTTTAAATAAAATACCTAGTATTCCAAAAATTTATTTAAATTATTGAAAATCGCTTTTATGTTTCAATGAATCAATATTTATTATTATCATTTTTCTCTCGTATTTTTATCTATACAACATTACTATTTCTTTTCTTGATGAACCAATGACTGTGACATGCAATGAGACAACGCAACAAAAGGACACTTATTCAGAAGAAGATATCATACCCGAGGAAATCACCAGAGAATCAACCGGGGCAACTCCCTACTTGCTGGTTTATGGTACAAAAGCTGTAATTCTTGCCGAAGTAGAGATTCCTTCCTTGAGAATCATACAAGAAGCTGTACTCTGTGACGCAGAGTGGATAAGGAGTCGTTATGAGAACCTAGCCCTCATAGACGTTAAAAGAATTAACGCAGTATGTCATGGGCAACTCTACCAGAACAAAATGTCCATAGCCTTCAAGAAAAGAGTCAAGCCTAGATAGTTCACACCATGGCAGCTGGTGTTGAAGAAGATATTTCCGCATCAAGATGAAGCTAAAGGGAAATTCTCTCCCAACTGGCAGGGTCCTTACATGGTCCACAGAGTAATGACAGGAGGAGCTCTCATGCCCAAGGCAAGCTTTATTTATTTAAGAGAGAATGGGGAATGAATCGAATTCCGTTTCCGTTCTTTGGGGGCTTTCTGGCCCCTCTCGATCTTTTTCTACGTTGAGAAGGGGGAAGGAGTCTAAATCAACGGACATTAATGAACCATCATTGATGGACGTTTCACATGACACGATCAATTCGACTCAAGGTACGGAGCTAATAGAAGTTGCTTACTTTCCTAGTAGCGAAGGAAAGGGCAGGGATTTTTTCATAGTAATAGTAGGCGGGTCTCATGAGATCTATGCCGACCGTCGGAATCAAACGAAGGTCGAAGGACTATTCGATTCATTAAGGTGCATAGTGGCGCCCTCGCCCGATGCCATTTCCGGACATAGCAGCAGACGGGCGGGCCGTGCCTGAATTCAGACCGGACTAGAGTCTTCTTTGTTTGAGCTGCTCCCAGGCACGCAGATCGAAGATCTCACTTGTCATGAACAAGTACGTAGAGATCTTCGTGGGACCGTGAAGGGAGTCTCAATCGATCTTTTCTAAGATTCCTTATCACGCCACACATGGAGATCTTTCCATTGATAGATCAGAGGGTCCCCCCTTGAATAAATTCTTAAAGGTTAGGTTACTACCTTCTTCTATGGAAGAGGTTTACTTTGTACCACCCGAAGGTCATATAGATTGGAATCCGGAGCGATAAGAACAAAAGGGTTGGTGTGGCCACAACTACAACTACTGACACTTCAAATTAGATTCTAAGGGTGCTACTGAAAGCCTTTTTAGGTCCTGTAATAGGGAGGTGTAAGCCTAGAAAGCCTTTGGTACTTCGGTAGGGTCGAACGAATTTCATTGCCCCAACTTGGTGAATCGCATCCCCGCACTTATAGTCTTCTTAGTTTTGAAACTCGTTTGCCAAGTTTAATAATATTCAATAATATAACCTTATCAGGTATACAATTATCCACAGAGGAAATCAATTCTCTTTCTAGATGATTAAGAAAATGAACTCTAGTCTTCTTAGTTATTCAATTACTATTTCGATTATATTAGCGGTCTAAAATTACTGGCAAGATCACAGGTACAACATGTAAGGCATGCTAGTGGGTCCTAAACTACCCGGACATGGTATAATAGTAGCTACGCACGGACTCCCGTCACTTCGTGCGTACGTAGCCCCCGTAGATAGTAGCACATACTTAATTAATTCACCTAGGGGGACAATTCCCTCTCAGAAAGTTAGAAAGGAGACTTACCTCCCTCGGAAATTCCATAACCGGCTTCCAAGCCCTTCCGACGCCTCCAATGGATTCACAACGCCCCAAAACTACCAAAAAATGGGCAAAGCAATGAAAATTCACTCTAATACTCGTAACAAATTTAAATTATATAATTTCCCAACTCTGCTCAATGAATTGACCAAAATGCCCTCGGGCCCACGTGTCTGGATTCCGAAATTTCTCGAAGATAAACTCTACCCATAGCTTTACTAGTTCAAATATACAAGTTACTCAAATATTCATGCTCAATTCGTGGCTAAATTCCAAATTATCAAATTTCTAGGTTTTCTTCAAAATTCCCAATTTTCCCATAATTTTCATGTTTTAATCGATGCATATACCTTGTATTTAACTTGAGATGAGAAGTAATCACTTACCTATTGATGCTTGATGAAAATGACCCTTTGAAATCCTCCAAAATCTCCCCAACCATGAGAAACATATGAGATAAATGGCAAAAACCCGCTTAAAATAGAACATTGCCCAGCACTGCCCCTCTATGTGATCGCATGAAGGCCTTTGCGATCGCATATGACAAACTTGCTTCCACTTTGAGTCCTTATGTGCGTTCACACAAGCATGCCTGCGATCGCACATGCCTTTTCCAGCTCCCTCCAAATTGCTCCTCCGCGATCGCAGCTTCAACCATGCGTTCGCACATGCCAACCGATCAGCCCCTAGGTGCACTGTTCAATCGCACACCCCTTCATGCTATTGCACAGACCAAAAAATACAACCTTTAAATTTCCTTCTTTGAGATCGCACAACAATAGCCGCGATCGCATTTCACAGCAGATGCACCAGCAAACAGCAGCATCAAATCACTCAAAAATGACCTGAAACCACCCCGAAACACACTCGAGGCCCTCGGGACCCCGCCCAATCACACGAATCAGTACCAATACATCCCACAGAATTGCTCGAGGCTTCAAATCACATTGAACAACGCCGAAATCACGAATCGCACTAAATTTTAAACTTTATGAACTTTGAAATTTTAAACTTCTACATTCGATGCCGAAACATATCAAATCACGTCCGATTGACCTCAAATTTTGCACACAAGTCATATTTGACATTATGGACCTGCTCCAACTTCCGGAATCGCATTCTGACCCCGATATCAAATTTCTACTTCCGGTCGGATTTCTCAAAAACCTTCAAATACCTATCTTTAGCCAAATGACTTCAAATGACCTACAGACATCCGAATTAACTTATGATCGTGCTCCCAACTGCGGAATCAACATACGGAGCTATTCCCAGGCTCAGAATCCCAAACGGGCATCAATATCACTGAAATGCGCTTCAAGCCAAACTTCGAAAATTTCTTTAAAAATGTTAACTTCCACAATATACGCCAAAACACTCCCGAGTTATCTAAAGCTCGATCCAGACATACTCCCAAGTCTGAAATCATCATACGAACCTGCAGGAACCTTCAAATCCCGATTGAAAGGTCGTTTACTCAAAATTCCAATCTTGGTCAATTTCTCCAACTTAAGGCTTATGAATTGAGAATTTTCCTTCCAATTTAACTCTAGACTTCCTGAAGTTCAATTCCGACCAAATCTACAAGTTGTAATACCTGAAACGGAGATGCTCATGACCTCAAACTGCTGAACGATGTGCTAGAGCTCAAAACGACCGACCAGGTCGTTACATTCTCCCCCTCTTAAACAGACGTTTGTCCTCGAACATGCTAAGAAATGCTTTTGAGTTATTTGAAATAACTGTTTAACACCTCGAGAACCTGCCCGTGCTACCACAACAAAGTTTAGCACATTAGCTTTATCAAATCTGAAGATATTCTCTTTTATCCATATCATAAGCTCAGAACCCAGTTCTAACACTTGAAATTCTCTGCCAAGCCTAGTTCCAATATACAAACACCGTATCAACTACCACACGACATACCAGAACATGACTACATACCTTTGCTGAATCAGCACCATGCACCACATAATTCATCATGTAGCCACCATGACATTCCCTGAACCTTAATAGCCAAAATTTCACGAATCTGATGCTCCCAATGTGCCTTATGATATATAAATATACATCCTGCTATAATACTGACGATACCATAACAATAGAGGAAATGTGTAGAAGTTCATAACCAACTGCAGAGTTAACCAAACATTGAATCTTTCCTTTTGACTTAGATCATCATCTCATTGCGAACCAAATAATGGCAATTGTCCTTCAATGTATTTCACATAATCTTATCGCACTGATCCCTGACCCAATAATCTCGTCTTACCCAGTATGAATTTCTCAGACAACAAATCACCCCAAACATAACTCGAACATGATACATAAAGGAATGACTCAGGAAGGGACTACTCGACTCACGCAACTAATATGAACTTTCTCATAAAATAGGAAGTAAAACACAAGAAAAATAAATATAGGAACCTTACTCATCACCACAATGTTGCGGCGTGCAACCCGATCCAAATAACATACCCGTGGCGACGTGCCACCCGATCCACATATAAAATTTACATAAGAAGATACACGGAGCTGAATCGCTCACTATTATAAATTACCGAATATCGGTGACAAGCACGCTAAGTGCATAATACCATCCTGGGGAGACTGATAAAGCCATATTCTATAAAACGTAAGCACAACTGAGGTGCGATATATATATACACACACACTCTGAAATCTCAAGATCCCTCCTGCTCACACAACATCATCACTACGATGAATCTTAACACATAGGAAATATCAAGCCATTTCACAACTCATACGGCACAATCATAATAACATTACATGAAATGAACGAAGACGGAACAACATCCGATATTCAAACACCCCTCCTTGAGGAGTGCTATACTAAAAGGAACACATCTGACTCATATGGAGCCCATAATCACATTTAATTCCATCCACCAATATCGAGTCTACCTTCCTCGCACCGAACTAGGCTAATAGCTTTTACCTGGGTCCATATTAACCCACTTACTCTAATAATACACAAGAACAACCATCATAGCCAGGACAAACACCCCACAATCCACAATCAACTTAAACGAACGCCTTCCAGGCTTAAATTCTCAAATAAGCAATCTTGCACTTCCTTATACTTGGTCTAAATCTTCAACCAATCAGGTGACTACATGTCACACTTATATAATCTTCGCGCGATCATGCTTCCACGACCTTCCACATAAGGCAACAAGTTTGCGCATCCATACCACCGACCATAGTAATGTTGCAAATCAAATCAAGAATCCTATAACCAGGATACAATACCTCTTTCATCAAACACCGATCTCAGATGACGCTGAAGTCATCACTTGCTTACCTTAATCATTCAAATCCCTTTTTCCCTTGCTCACCCGAGCTCATGACATCCTTGTCAACACCGAACCGAAATCGTGATCCTTACCTTTAATTCCATGCTGCTTACTGCACTTGATATGCCAATATGAAATAGCGGAAGAACTCCATCATAACTCCTGAATCACTAATAGGGTGAACACTTCATCATATAGAAACCTTTTACTTACCTCAATTCAAGAGAACCACCACAACACACGAGTGAATTACCATAATCACAATACATGCAAATCGTTATGTAGTGGTCTGAACCATCATAAACCTTCCGGGATCCGCCTACACCTGACATGCCATAATACTTGAATGCTTCAAAATAAAATCTATTTCGACGGCCGACATGCCTCGCGTACACCGGCACAAACCACATGCATAACTTAATCACACTGAAGGAACTGATCACTGCCGTAAATGTGCCATTTCAACCATGGCTAATCAATCTATCTTCTTTTATTCATATTTAATTGCCTCAGGAATAATAGTAACTTCATTCAACTCATAGCAAACTTAACCCTCACTCATCCCGAGTGACCTTGATTCACGAGACCATGCTTCCTAAATCTTGCCACCCGTCTCATACCCTCCTGATAATCTTTCTACAACCAGGAGTTTTGTTCTCTCACTCCTACAATACTATCCAGCATGCTGAACATAACATAGAACACTCCAACCATTTTCCCTCTCTCTGAAATCATGTTGTAAAAGCTCAATTCTTAATCATACTACTGCCTGAAACCCTTAAACGCCGCATTCTTAACTTTCGAATTTATTAGGACCACTATAGAGAATCACCCACTCTGACTGGCCCCGAATACAATAAACTCCAAGGCTCTTCTAGCACATGAACATCCTCGTAATGAAGTACATGACTTAGTCACTACCCTTACAACTCGCCTATGCCTTAAGCATAAATTCTGAATCTTTCAAAGCTTAACCCTGGTCCAATAGGGTCAACTGTTGCACACATTCACAATTACCATTTTACTCCTTCCCTTAGCTGTAATAACTTGCCGACACGCTGACAATCCGCAAACCCATGATAACACAATCCTACGACCCAACGGCAGGTGGTAGGACTCCCCCACTTAGCCCGAAGCTACTCTTTGCACCACCCTAGACCCTGCTGAGATCCTTTCTCCTTTGTTAACATGATCTAGCTCAACCAATCCGTCCAATTCTTCCAAATTCTCTTGTTAGCACTCCCTTAATACTCAAATTCTCTAGCATCATTCGCACATTCTGCCTCCTACCGAATAGCCACTAGAATCCCTTGAATAACCTTTCCAAACATGCCACCGCTAACTTATACACAGGAGATAACCCACCTATGGAAATCACCCACCGAAACCTTCCAACGACGCTGAAATGCACACTCTCTATGACATTAATACCCCATCATACGCCCTGCTTCATTTACCAACTTTACTAGTCTGTCCGTTCCTTATGGACATCTATTAAATGCGCGGCAATATCTTCTAGTTCCAAGCTATACTGTATTCTTATTCATATCAACAACTCCTCTCTGCTGCATCTAACCTTCCGTCGAAATGACCCACATTTCAACTTAAGCTCGTGGACCCAATCACTATCCACTAAAACTCTCAAACTTTCCCTCAAGATAGGAAGCTGTCTTACCACTAAACTCCTGTGCTACGCTGCCACTCTCCCACTTGATAACTCATTCCTTTAAACAACTACATGACTTCCATTCCTTACACCTGGACTTTTAGCAATTTAGCCACCTCCTGACACTTCTCACATGTCTTACTTCGTCGTATGCTTCCCAATTTCTGCCTCAATTCCATATCATTCCCTGCAACTCTTAAACCAGCAGTTTGCCACAACTTCGAACTCTCGGAAGATCATCTATCTCGAGCTGCCTTCATTAACAATGCTCGTCCAGTATGGAACCACCTACCTCACGGTCCCTGACAGCCGCTTCTTCAATACTTCTTCACATTACTCTGACCCCATGCAACCAAAGAAACCATAGCACCGACAACCTTAACATATTCCATTCGATCAGTGACGACGACATCACATCACAGGTGCATATCCCACCTTACTTGAAAACACCAAGACTTACTACTTTATCAACCCCAAAACCTGACCATTTATAGTTCAATTGCCTTCCTTCCGCCGGAATCTAAATACTGAAATATCAAAATCACACTCTGAGAAGACCTCCCTTCAAACCATTCATCAGGACTCAACATATGGGCAAGCATTCTATCATCATATCGACATCGCGCTATAACAAATCGCAAGCATCATCACTACCTGAGCATAGCCTTAAGGCTCTCAGAAACACAACTACTGAGCTGAAACAACATATTATTCTTTTGCAGGGCCATAACAACATCCCAAACCAATTACACATGGAAAACATCTCGAATTACATCTGAAGCACCATTTAAATTCCTCAAATTCTCAATTCATAGCAAGCGCTTCACGACGTATGAGATTGAGTAGGAACAAACATAGGCATAAGCCTCAAAGGAATCGAATCGCACAATGAGGGACCAAGAAGGGAAGTACTCCCAACAACCTTGTATCCTCTCGAAGATAAGTACAGACGTCTCCGTACCGATCCACAAGAATATACTAGACTTGATCATGACTCGTGAGACCTAAGGGAACCTACGACTTTGATACCATGTTGTCACGACCCCAAATCCATAAGGTCGTGATGGCGCCGGACATCATTGTCAAGCAAGCCAATCATCGAATAGTGAAATTTTCTTGTTTTAGCATTTATGAAAATCATTACCTTTCACTTTATTACATAATAACTGAATAAAAATCGTTAAGTAAATATAATGATTTAAATATTTTATTTTTGCAAATATATCCCAAAAACATCCTAGAACCCGGTGTCACAAGTACATGAGCAATTTCTAAGAATTTTACATTTTCTACAAAGCTTGTCCGAAATGCAATTGGACAAGGAAATTAAAATAAAATAATACAATACGAGGGAAAATTTGTCAGCTGCAGATCGCCTCCGGATAATGCAGATCGCCTCCAGATAATGCAGCTCGCCTAAGTCTCCAAACCAGCCACATCGCTAAGAAGGTACCTGTGCAATAAAAATGCACAACAAATGTAGCATGCGTACGAAACCAACATGTACTCAGTAAGTCGCCCCACTAACCTCAGAGAGGTAGTGATAACTATAGAATTAGACGCTTGCTAAAGGTCAATTTAGTAAATTCAAGTGAGACGCTAAGCATGAATGTCATAGACAATTTATTAAGATCAGAAATAAATAATATCTTCTTCTACATTTAACACTTTAAATCTTCATCATTTCAATTGACAATTTAAATCATAATTTGGAATAAGAAACATCAGCCTTATTTAATATTTTACACATCAACTCTCCTTCCTCATAACTAGCCATTAAAACTTCCTTATGCCGATAAACATGTATAAATCACAGCAAATACACAATAAATATCATGCGCAAGCAATGTCGAGGGTCGACGGCCCGAACCAACATAAACATAAAATGTACACTACCGAGGGTCGAATGGCTCGAACCATAGATGCATCTATTTTCCCCGCTCGAAAATCAATCATGCGATGCGGTCAACATAATAATAATAAGGCTAACTCGCTCGCGAATCATACCTGCGACTCAGATGCTCATATGTACACGTATTCACATAATAAATCCGCATTTTTATCAAGAAAAGAGCTTCTCAAGAAATGATAAAATCCTATTAAAGGAACACGAATAATAGCATTTATATCTTTGTTTTGAAACTCGTTTGCCAAGTTTAATAATATTCAATAATATAACCTTATCAGGTATACAATTATCCACAGAGGGAATCAATTCTCTTTCTAGATGATTAAGAAAATGAACTCTAGTCTTCTTAGTTATTCAATTACTATTTCGATTATATTAGAGGTCTAAAATTACTGGCAAGATCACAGGTACAACATGTAAGGCATGCTAGTGAGTCCTAAACTACCGGACATGGTATAATAGTAGCTACGCACGGACTCCCGTCACCTCGTGCGTACGTAGCCCCCGTAGATAGTAGCACATACTTAATTAGCTCACCTAGGGGGACAATTCCCTCTCAGAAAGTTAGAAAGGAGACTTACCTTGCTCCAAAATTCCATAACCGGCTTCCAAGCCCTTCCGACGCCTCCAATAGATTCACAACGCCCCAAAACTACCAAAAAATGGGCAAAGCAATGAAAATTCACTCTAATACTCGTAACAAATTTAAATTATATATTTTCCCAACTCTGCTGAATGAATTGACCAAAATGCCCTCGGGCCCACGTGTCTGGATTCCGAAATTTCTCGAAGATAAACTCTACCCATAGCTTTACTAGTTCAAATATACAATTTACTCAAATTTGAGTAAATTGTATATTTGAACTAGTAAAGCTATGGGTAGAGTTTATCTTCGAGAAATTTCGGAATCCAGACACGTGGGCCCGAGGGCATTTTGGTCAATTCGTTCATGGGAGTTGGGAAATTATATAATTTGAATTTTTTACGAGTATTAGAGTGAATATTTATTGCTTTGCCCGTTATTTGGTAGTTTTGGGGCATTGTGCATCCATTGGAGTCGTCGGAAGGGCTTGGAAGCCTGTTATGGAATTTCGGAGCGAGGTAAGTCTCCTTTCTAATTTTATGAGGGGTAATCATCCCCCTAGGTGAACTAATTAAATACATTCTATTATCTTCGGGGGCTACACACGCACGAGGTGATGGGAGTCCGTGCGTAGCTACTATTATGCCATGTCTGGGTAGTCTAGGACCCACTAGCATGCCTTACGTGTTATACCTGTAATCCTGCCTGTAATATTAAACTGCTAATATAATCGAAGACGTAATTGAATATCTAAAAGAAAACTAGAGTTCATCTTGTTAATCTTCTTAAAAAAGAATTTATCTTTCTATGGATATTTGTGTACCTGGACTAGGTTATTTGGATGGGGTTGCATGCCGCAACATTGTGATGATGAGAAGGGTTAATATGTATTTATTTTCTTGTTTTTTATTTCCTATTTTCTACTAAGAATTCATATTAGTTGCATGAGTTGATTAGTTCTGTCCTGAGTCGTTTCTTATTATCATGTTCGAGTTATGGTCTATTGGCGAGATGTGGTATCATGTGAGGCTGTTGCCCATGTTTGCGGTGATTTGTTGTCTGAGCAGTTCATACTGGGTGAGACGAGATTATCGGATCAGGGATCAGGGCGATGAGGTTATGTGAAGTGTATATTATAGAGCAAATACCATTATTTAGGTTCATAACGAAGTGATGATTATAGTCAAGATTAGGTATTCAATGATTTGTTAACTCTGTAGTTGAGTATGAATTTCTGCACATTTCCTCCGTTGTGGTGGTATCGTCAGCATTATAGTAGGGTGTATGTATATTTGTTATGAGGTGCATTGGGAGCATCAGATTTGTGGACCTTGGCTAATAAGGTTCGGGGAGCGTCATTGTGGTCAGATGATGAGTTATGCGGTGCATGGTGCCGATTCAGAAAGGGTATGAAATTATGATCTGGTATATCGTGTGCTAATTGATGCAGTTCTTATATATTTGAACTAGGCCTAGCTAGAGAAAATTTCAGGTATTTGAATGAATTCTGAGCTTATTATATGGATAAAGAAGAAATCTCCAGATTTGATCAAGCTATTGTGCTCGACTAGGTTGTGGTAGCATGGGCAGGTGCTCGAAATGTTAAACGGTGATTTTAGATAACTCCAGATCAGTTCTTAGCAAGTTTGAGGACGAATGTCGATGTAAGTCGAGGAGAAATAACGACTCGATCGGTCGTTTTGAGCTCTAGCGTGTCATTCATTGGTTTGAGGTCATGAGCAGCTTCGTTTCAGGCATTATGACCCGTGGGCATGGTCGGAATTGAATTTCAGGAAGTTTAGAATTGCTTTGGAAAGAAAATTCTCATTTCAGAAGCCTTAAGTTGGAAAAATCACCTAATATTGGAATTTTGAGTAAACGACCTCTGAATCAGGATTTGAAGATTCCAGTAGGTTCGTATGAAGATTTTGGACATGGTCGTATGTTTGAATTGGGTTTTGGATAACCAGGGAGCATTTCAGCGTATATTATGGGAGTTAGCGTTTTAGAAGAATTTCATAAATTTTGGCTTGAAGTGCATTTCAGTGTTGTTGATATCCGTTTGGGATTCCGAGTCTGGGAACAACTTCGTATGGTGATTCTGGAGTTGGGAGCGCGATCAGAAGTGAATTTGGGTATCTGTAGGTCATTTTGAAGTCATTTGGCTAAATATAGGAATTTGAAGGTTTTTGAGAAATCCGACCGGAAGTGGAAATTTTGATATCGAGGTCGGAATGCGATTCCGGAAGATGGAGCAGGTCCGTAATGCTGAATATGACTTGTGTGCAAAATTTGAGGTCAATCGGGTGTGATTTTATAGGTTTCGGCATCAAATGTAGAAGTTTGAAATTCTAAGTTCTTAAAGAATTTGATTTGAGTGCGATCAATGATTTCAGCATTGTTTGATGTGATGTGAGGGCTCGAGCAAGTCCATGTCATGTTTTGGGAGAGGTTGGGGTGATTGGACGGGGTCTCGGGGGCCCCGGGTGGATTTCGGGTGATTGACGGATCAATATTTGAAGTTGGAGAAGGTGAATGTTGTTTTCATATGGTGTAATCGCACCTGCGAGGCTTTGACCGCAGGTGCGGAGCCGCATGTGCGAGATTGGGGCTGGAGCTGAGGAGGCCGCAGTTGCGAAGAGGGGATCACAGGAGCGGGAATTTGCTGGGTCAAGTCAGAGCCGCACCTGCGATTGAATATCCGCACGCGGAGCCGCAAGAGCGGCCATTGGATCGCAGGTGCGAAAGAGGCCTGGGCAGAATGTTTTAAAGATGGGTTTATGTCATTTCTCACCCATTTTTCATGGTCATGGGCGATTTTTGGAGAGAATTTAAAGGGAGATTCTCGTCAGGCATCAAGGTAAGTAAACTCCTTCCATTTGTTAGATGAATACAAGATTATATGCGTGGATTAGACATGGAAATTGGTAGGAATTGGGTAAATTTTTTGAAGAAAGCTAGAAAATGTAAATTTGGAGTCTAGCCACGAATTTGAGTATTGAATGTAAAGTAAATTGCATGATTAAACTAGTAGAGCTATGGGTAGCATGTATCTTCAAGAATTTCGAATTTCCGGGCATGTGGGACCGAGGGTATTTTTGTCATTTCTCCGAGTGTGGTTGGGAAAGCATATAATCTGAATTTGTTGTGAGTATTAGGATGAATTTTCATTTCTTTGCCATTATGTAGTAGTTTTGGAGCGTTGTGCGTCCGATTGGAGTCGTCGGAGGGGCTTGAAAGCTGGTGTTGGAATTTCGGAGAGAGGTAAGTATCCTTTCTAACTTTGTGAGGGGAATCGTCCCCCTAGGGGAATTAATTCAATACATTCTATTATCTCCGGGGGCTACACACGCACGAGGTGATGGGAGTCCGTGCATAGCTACTATTATACCATATCCGGGTAGTCTATGACCCACTAGCATGCCTTACGTGTTATACCTGTAATCCTGCTTGTAATATTAAACTGCTAATATAATCGAAGACGTAATTTAATATGTAAAAGAAAACTAGAGTTCATCTTGTTAATCTTCTAAAAAGAGAATTTATCTCTCTATGGATATTTGTGTACCTGAACTAGGTTGTATCGTGGAATATAATTAACTTGACAAATGAGTTTAAAAAAAAATGATTTCAAAACCTATATTTCATGTTTCTGTTAATAAGTATTTTACCACTTTCCTGAGAAAATGGTTTTCTCAATAAAATACGGATTTAATGTGTGAAAATGTGTCAGCACCCGAGTTGTAGGTATGATTCGTGAGCGGGGGAAGATTTATAATATTCAGTATAAGTGTGTAAGCACTCGAATCGCAGCTATGATTCGCGATCGAGGGAAGCTTTATGGTAATTTGGTATAAATGTGTCAGCACCCGAGTCGCATGTATGATTCGCGAGCGGGGGAAGCTTTATAATATTCAGTATAAGTGTGTCAGCACCCGAGTCGCAGGTATGATTCTCGAGCGGGGGAAGCTTTGGAATATTCAGTATAAGTGTGTCAGCACTCGAATCGCGGGTATGATTCGTGATCGAGGGAAGATTTATGGTAATTTGGTATAGTGTCAGCACCCGAGTCGCAGGTATGATTCGCGAGCGAGGGAAGCTTTATAATATTCAGTATAAGTGTGTCAGCACCCGAGTCGCAGGTATGATTCGCGAGCGAGGGAAGCTTTATAATATTCAGTATAAGTGTGTCAACACTCAAATCGCAGGTATGATTCGCGATCGAGGGAAGCTTTATGGTAATTTTGTTTAAATGTATCAGCACTCAAGTCGCAGGTATGATCCGCAAGCGGGGGAAGCTTTACGACTATTCAGTGGTTAGATATTCCTTTGACTCCGGCCAGTTGTCTTATCCCTGTGTGCACATGACTATTTCGTAATGTCTTATTGATATTGGCTTGACATGTATTGGGGAAAAAAGGAAAGTGTACATTGTTGTTTATTCTCAGTAGTTAGCTGGATTTCTGTACTTGATACGTATTCGCCGCTCATTGTCCTACATGTCTGCTGTACTTCATCATATTCTGTCATATATTATATTGTTGGACCTTAGTGGGTGTCAAGTCAACCCCTCTCACTACCTCTCTGAGGTTAGGCGAGCGACTTACTGAGTATACGTTGTTTTTGTACTCATGCTACACTTGCTGTGCATTTTTATTGCACATGTACTTTCATAGCAATGTGGAGGATTCAGAGACTTAGGCGAGCTGCATCATCCGGAGGCGATCCGCAGCTGACAGAGTCTCCTCGTACTGTATTTATTTCATTTTAAATTTCCCTTGTCCAGTTGTATTTCGGACAGGCTTTGTAATGATTGTATAGACTCTTAGAAATTTCTCATGTACTCGTGACACCGAGTTCTGGGATATGTATTGGGATATAATTGCATAAGTGAAATCTTTAAACCATTGTTTTAATTAACAGACTTTTATTTGGTTATTATGTAATGAAGTGAAAGGAAGTGTTTTTCATAAATGTTTTAAAAAGGAAAGTTATTTCAATTAATTAATTTTTTAGCTTTCCCGACTCCGTTGTCGGGCGCCATCACGACCTGTGTTGGATTTCAGGTCGTGACAGCTGCCTCTCATTTGCATAAGGCTAGTCTCTACCTTCATCCGCATAAGGCTAATCTGTTCCTTCACCTTACATAAGGCTAATCTTTGCCTTTACCCTGTATAAGGCTAATCTATGCTTTCATCTGCATAAGGTTAATCTATGCCTTCACCTTGCATAAGGATAATCTCTGCCTTTACCTGGCATAAGGCTAATCTCTGTCTTCCCTTTGCATAAGGCTAATCTCTACCTTCACCTTGAATAAGGCTAATCTCTGCCTTCCCTTCGCATGAGGCTAATCTCTACCTTCCCTTGGATAAGGCTAATCTATGCCTTCCCTTGCATAAGGCTAATCTCTGCCTTCCTCTGCATAAGTCTAAATGCTGCCTTTCCCTTGCATGAGACTAAGCTATGTCTCCATCCTGCATAAGGCTAATCTCTACCTTCCTCTTCATAAGGCTAAACACTGCCTTCCCCTGCATGAGACTAAGCTCTGTCTCTATCTTGCATCAGGCTAATCTCTACCTTCCTTTTGCATACGGCGAAACGTTGCCTTTTCCCTGCATGAGACTAAGCTTTGTCTCTATACCTGCATGAGGCTAATCTCTGCCTTCCTCTGCATAAGGCTAAATGCTGCCTTCCCTGCTGAGACTAAGCTCTGTCTCCATATTGCATAAGGCTAATATCTGCCTTCCTCAACATAAGGCTAAACGTTGCCTTCCCCCGCATGAGACTAAGCTCTGTCTCCATCTTGCACAAGGCTAATCTCGGCCTCCACATCTGCATAACGCTAATCTCTGCCTTCCTTTGCATGAGACTAAGCTCTGTCTCCATACATGCATGAGACTAAGCTCTGCCTTCAATTTACATTCTTTCGCCGAGACTAAGCGTTGTATTTCCTTTCCTTTTTCTTTTGAGCTAAGCTCTGCCCTCCGCTTCACAAGACTAAGCTCTATATTTTTGACATCATATTATTGCATCTCATGGGCTGAAATATTGCCAACCTGTCCAAAGGCGCCATAGTCTAAAGGCATCATCCTCGTAGCCGGAAGACACTATGTCATGTCCTGAGGATCTCTCGAATTTGCATATCATTATTCAAAGGTGTCATAGTTCAGAGGCACCATCTTCATGGTCCGAGAACGTCATTACATGGCCTGTGAATCTCTTACTGAACAATTCATGGACGAGGACATCATGGTCTAAGGACGTCATCCTCAACCATCCGAAGACGACTTTCATAGTCCAAAGGGAACCTGCATCATGTTTACATTTATGCACAATATATTCTTGTGGTATCTCTATTTGTAGGTGACCTAGAAAGCAACTGCTATACCGGCAGGAGCGATCCTGCTCCAGTTCCCTCAACTGTATCAAACCTAACCTCTTTCGTGAACCATTCATTCACCTATCCCTAGATATTGTGTTCGTTCTTGCAAAAATCTCATGGGTATACTGTGCCGATGAATGCAGAACTACACACAGCTTGATTCATGTAAAACCAAGGATATGTAGGCATTTCAGGAGCAAGAGTGCGGCTTAAATCCCTGAAACCGTTTCGCTCGGTCAAAATTGGCCATCATATCTTTACCTGACAACTCTTTCATCCTTTTCGGGTAAAGAGGAGAAGCTGTTGATACCCAGTTTTTCCTAAAAATATTTTTTAACTGCATATATACCTTCAAACTCATGCATTGGCATTAATTGGTATTTTTCCATAATTTCCCTACATTTTTTAATTAATTTATCCAGTATTTTATTTTTAATAAATGATTACAAAAATTGCATCACAAACCATTTCAAAGACATTTCTTGATTTAATTTATTGTTTATGGTCCTATTAAGTCCAAATTATTCCATAAATAGCCAAATTGGCACATTTTGGCTATAATTGCAATAACTTTGCAATTATAGCCCATGCATATAATTCTGTACTATTTTTACCAGAAATTAGTCTTTTGTACTTTAAATACTAAATAATCATTTTTTAAAATATTTTTATCCATGAAATTCATTTTTTATAATTAGTAACTATTTTATAAACTATTTTAATTAATTTATCTTGGGTATTTAACAAATGGCCCTATTCAATTTCAATTATAGCATAAATTAAGTCAGCCCAAATGCCTTATTAACTATCCCAATACACCCAGGCCCAAAATCCTACCCTACCCAACTCTTGCTAAATCCTGATCGTTGATCAATTTTGATCAACGACCCGGATTAACCCTTTCCTAATTTAACCTAAACAACACCCCCCCAAACCCCTCATTTCTCCTCTCACACTCGCCGTCATACTTCACTATCCTCTACAAATCCACTCTACCCTAACCCTAATTCCCCCTCGCCGTTGCTCGCTTGCCGTCGACTATGGTGGATTACCACTATTCTCCAGCCTTAACGGCTCTCCTACGCCGGGTTTTCTACTGTCTTTTAGGTCTTCAAGGGACCAGGGAACAGTACACTCACACCTTGGCTTGTCTTCACCAGTCTTAGGCCACCATAACTTGACTTCAGTAAGATCATCCTATTTTTGGCTAACACCTATGGTTTCTAAGCCGATATTTTCATTTCTGGGTTATTTTCACGAAACCCTAACCTCATCTCCTAATTCTTTTAGATCTGTAACGGATATGAGAAGGTTCAAACTGTTTTTACTTGTTTTTGTGAGAAACCTTGCATTTTTCAAAGTGTCTCTTCCTTTTTTTACCTAACTAGGGTTTATGAAAACCTTTTCTCCAAAAAGATTTCTGATATTTTAAGTGTTTATTCCCTGATTCTTGTGTATTTGATCGATTTTGTTAAGTTTCTCCTTAACCCTAACCAGATATGTTGAAACCCCTAATTTTTTAGCAATGTGTTTGGATTCTGAGTTCGTCCTTGCTGTCTGTTCATTCGATTCTTCTATGTGTTTGATTCTCATGAATAATTCTTCGTTTAATTAGAGTATTTTGTGATTTTTACCCTAGTATGTGCTATTAGGGTTTCAGATTTGATTCCTTCTATTTGTACTTGGTTTACTTGCTTATTCATTGAAAATCTATATTATTTCCCTTAAAATCAGTATTATTTTGATTATTTGAAGCCCTGATTCACTGTGATGTTACTCATATGCTAATTTCCGATTATTTTCCCTATTTTCACAGCCTTTAAATTGTTTCTTGCCTTACTTATGATCGACTGTGTTATTTACTGATTCTTACTACCTATGTCCTTAATTGAACCTTTGTGTATCTACCCCTAATAACCTGATCTGTACCTAGATTATTTGATTTCTTTCCTAAATTGTTACATGTTCTTTACCATTGGTAAATTACTTCCTTAATTAAGGGATGACTTTACTGATTTTGTTCTTAATTGATTATGTGATTCTCCAATTACTGAACAATTTATTGTTTACCTTATTTACCTAGCTCTCGATTATTATATATACTCTCTTCTATTCTCACTACACACACGAACACTAGTTCAACAATTCTCTCTTACACTTAAAAACTTTCTGCTCTTTCTTGTTACTTGCTACTCTTTCTAAACTAGCCGGCTGTAAGCCAATGCTAGTTATTGCACTATATTTGCTCTGTATTCTGTGTCTGCTCTCCGTAACTGGTATGTTCTGATTCAATTTCAAGTTCAAAACTCTATATGTTCTGTTACTGCTTTAGTTCACTAATTTCCAGTCCTGTTCCTGTTTACTATTTGGCTGTTCAATATGTAACTAGCATGCCTAAATCACTGTTTCACTTAGCATGTAGGTATTATGTCCTGTCCAACTTGATTAACATGTTTAAGGACTCGCCGATTGCTTTCTCTAACCTGCTTCAGTTTGACTTTGCTCATGTATGTCAGCATGTTTGATTGTTTTCCTATTTGGTTATTTAGATTTACGTACTAACCTGCTTGCTAAAAGATATAATACCCCCAAGTAATTCTGGTTCTATACTTATTGTCCAGAATAATATGTTTCCACATGTCTGTTCTATGATCCATGCTCTATGTCTGTACTATTAGTTGTATGATTAATTCATTAATCCTGTAAAAACTCTTGAAAAGGCTTTTGTGCTCCTGTTGTTAGGTTAATATGTTCTATGTGTCCCCAGTACCCACAATCCCCGAGTGAAATCTGTGATTGAATGGTACTATTTAAACTGTTTGTTGATTTGTCATAGGTTCACACTATTGTTTTTCAAAAAATTGTTTTACTACTAATCAAATTCCTATGTTTCATAAAACCTCTTTACTTAGTTGAGTCTTTTTCAATACTGTTTTCATATCAAAACCTTTTCAAAACTATGTCAAGCACTCTCACTTTACTCCTAAGTCCCTAAGTTCTGCCCCTCTAGTGTGTGTATTGCCTTGGGATCCTTTTGAGAAACCTTGGAACTCTGGCACACTGGGACTGGCTATTCCACACTGCACTTACTCAATCCCTATTATGGAAATTCTGGGTGTGAGCACTGCCCGGGATCCTTGAGGTCCTTAGGGAAGTCTGACGCACCTGGACATGAATTGGTTATGAAATCTTTGGCATTTTGAGATTACTGAAGGCTTGGGGTCATAAGATGTTTTTGGTCCTGCTTCAGGCTCCCTATAGTTTAACTTCTTTCCTTTTTACTTATGTAATTCATTCAGCCATTGGTCTGTAATAATTATTTGTAAACAAATACTGGGGTGGCTTATGAAAATGGGGAGGGTAGCTGTATGATCCTGTTGATTTTATTGGGTAGAAAGCATGCTTTAGGCTTTACATTCTGTGTATTTGCATTAGACTCCATGTCCTAGGATTAATGTGTTCATCCAAATCATGTTAAACATTGCATTAGATATCCTATTCCTGAGACTGCACATTTACTGCTTCAGCATATCACATGTAATTAATCCATGTGTTTTAACGCTGTATTAGTTCATCACTTAGAGATCCTTCTCCTAGGTCAATGAATAACTTCAACATAGAATTTTCACTTTCGTGTGCATTTAGAAATCATGTTCTAGGAATTCTATTTGCATTCACTTCAGTACGACTAGTTTTTAACTAAGATAAACAAATGACCATGAAAAGTTATAAAAATCGTCTCTCATATAGATTTTATACTTTTGAATAAAAACTGGTACAAATTCCCTTTTTAAGTCTTCGTCACCTAGTTGTAGGTTAAAACAACTTCTAAAATGTTAAAAATCTCATGTAATTGTGATCACATACAGTCCCACGCCTAGGCAAGCCTTTGGTAATTAATTGCTATAAAGTTGGAAACCCCTTTGATTGTGTTTACTGCTTAAAGACTCATAGGTTTAAAAATCAATAAGCATAGTGATTAGGACCCTGTCATTGCGTTTATGAAACAGTGTTGCATATTCCTGTGCATTGATGTCACTTGGATATCCTGTCTTGGGATCATTTTTTTAATAAAAACTTCCTTTGTCTGTGTTTGAGACGTGTTGTTTATTTGCATTACGTGTGGAGGTGAATCTGAGCTTTTTAACTGATTCTGTCACTTATCTGCTAGTCCTCCTTGTTCTTGCATGTCGTCTAGAATTTTCCCTTTTAAATACCTTAGGGGTTGTCTAAAACTTCCTAGACTTAAAGGTCCTAAACTCCTCCAGGACCACAAGGAAGTTACGGGTAACAGCACGCTTAGAGCTTGTTAAATAAAACCCGCTTAATAACCGATAAGGGGTGGGATAATGGGTAGAAAAGGATATTATGACCTGTGCGCTAATGCAATGTGTAGCCCCTCATTGAGAAGTGATTACCGAGCATTGCACCGATGTGATCCTATAGGATAAACAACTTAGGACCTCCCTATTCCTTACATATGCGTGCTTAGACTGCTAATCTGTTAAGACCTTTATTTGTTTACATATGTGTGCTTAGACTATTACTTGCTTCTTGAATAATTCATAAAATAGGTTTGGCCAGGACCCACAGTTGTGGACTTTGAGGGGTTCCTAACACCTTCCCCTTGAAGTAATTTCAACCTCTTACCCAATCTCTGGTTGTACAAATTAGTGTTATAAATGATCCGTAGTAGGTACCCTAACTCGCCTTAATTTGTTAGGTGGCGACTCATTGAACTCCTTATACCCTTTTCCCAAAAGGAAACGAGTTGTCCCAATAATGTCAAAAACCTTGACCAATCCGAAAGGAGAGGAAAAAGGGGGCGCGACACCATTGCATTTATACTTTTATACTTTTGTATCATTGTGGGTTCATGGCACGAAGGGTATTTCCGTTCAAGTAAGGACGAGGGACATGCATTATGCTATGGCTTCCTTTCTTGCAGATATCTTCATGTCTTACCTTGAGTTGTTATGGTCGTACTGTGGTTCTTATGTGTCTTGTCATCACTGTACTGTCCTTATTCTCTATCTCAACCGTTATTGTGTTGTCTATACCTTCTAATTGTTTAACTTGTAAACATCATGTCTACTTCTTGCTGTTATCATTATGTCCATGACATATCCGTCTTGTTGCATTTAGGTACGGGTCTTCCTCCATGTTGGTCATTCATGCTTTACTTGTTGCCTAATAAAGAACATACACCCCTATCATATTCACGCCTCCATGTTGGACCATGTTGGACCTTCTCTTATTTGTTATATCCATATTCACGCCTCCATCATGCTAGTTAAATCAAGTTATAACCTTTTCCTAATTGTGGTCATTAACTCTATGGTCTCTGTTTACTCTGTTAGCGATGTTCTTTTGTACATTCTCATTTATTATTACTGCTATATATTCCCTTCCTTGTCATTTCTATTATAGGTATTTCTAGCATTTGGTTGGTACTGTTTTACGCATATATGGTGAGAATGAGAAAAATGCACGAAGGGTGTTGCCGTGCCATTAGATTTGATGTCTTGAGTACTTCTTTCACACTATGAAAGTTTTGAGGTGATTGTTGTGGTTCTTGGGCTTTCGTTATAAGTAAAGGGCCGGTTAAGATGTTGGAAACTGTTGAATTGTGAATCTTTCTGGTACTCTTTTATTGCTTTACACAGTCGCATTGTTTACTCTATTCTATTATTATGTCGTATAGTTCTATTTCCAGTTTACATTACAATGTTTATTAATTAGCATCTTTTAACTAAAAGCCTCGTCACTACTTCGACGAGGTTAGTCAAGATACTTACCAGTACATGGGGTCGGTTGCACTGATACTGCACTTCTGCACACTCCGTGCAGACTATTGGAGCGAAGCTGCTGTAGAAGTCGGGATCTGACCTTGAAGATGTTCGTGTATTCTGTATAGAAGCGGCCACTTGTCCTTGGTAGTTTTAGACATTATTAATCTATTTATGTAGTTTTCAAACGAATCATGTGATTAATTATATTTGTGTTGTAAATTCTAAATCATAGAAGCTCATGATTCGTACTACCAGTTGTTGGGTAAATTTTGTAAAAGTTCAGATAATCCTATTTTAGTTTCTTATATATTCTTTTGGCTTGTATCTATTGTTAATTGGCTTACCTAGCGGGTCGAGTTAGGTTCCATCACAAGCTGTGATTTTGGGTCGTGACAAGGTGGTATCAGAGCACTACGTTCGTAGGTTCTACGAGTCATGAGCAAGTGTCTAGTAGAGTCCTGTTGATGTTGGGCATATTTCTATATGTTTTTATGTTACTTTGCCCATGCTTTAACCGCTTTTTGTTTCTATTTGGTGTTAAAAATTCCCAACATGGTTTAATTATTGGTTTTATGACTAATTGAGTTGTATGTGATGATTTAGGGTGTTTGGAGAGCAAAAATATGATGAAAAGATGCTCCAACTAGAGGAAAAGAGGGTGGATGCGTCGCATCCAACCTTGGAAAGAAGGTTACTTGGTGCACCCTTAGCAGTGAAGTCGGACCATAGCATCCGCCTTAGCATCCGCACCTGGGCACAGCTGGGATGGAGGAACAAAGGGTGGATGCGAAGCATCCGCCATAGCATCCGAAGCTGAGAAGTGGAGGACGAGGTGGATGCGAAGCATCCACCCCAGCATCAATCCCTGAAGCTGAGTTGGATTAGGAATAGGAGAACTTTGGCCCACGACTTTTGTACGCAACATATAAGCTAAAAACGCCTCTTTTAGGTCATCTAATATATTGGGGAAGAGAAAAAAAGCCACGAGAAAGCTTGGAAACCACGACATTCGTCTTGAGTTGTTATTTATCCTTCTTTTATTGATTTTTATGCATTCTTGGGAATTATTTGATGATTGTATGAACATGAGTGGCTAAGAACCTTATTGTTCTAGGGTCACGGGTGATACATGAATGTTGATGTTTGAAGTTTAATTTGACGAAGTTGATTTTATCATATTGGGTTGTTTATTTAATTCTGCTTTTAATTATTTCACGGAGTAGCCAGCAGTGAGATACTATCTACGAATCTAGAGTTGAACTCGAAAGTGGGAATTCTAGATTGCATAAATAATTAAATAGAGCAAGTTCTTGAACCCGGGCATCGGGGAACGGATTCGCAATTAGGATAGACATATACCTATTTGCCTTGCTTGGTCGAAATACAGGAATTGTAAATGCATTCTTTTTAGTCTTAATTCCATAGACATATAGGTGTTAAGTTAACTTGAATAGGCGAGTAAGAACTCGACAGATTCTTATGAGTAATATCAACCCTGTCAATCAACCATCCAGATAAATCAATTAGTTATTTTAAGCCAAGAATATAACATGATTGTTAGCTAGCCCGTGACCCTGGAATATCTTCTCCTATTGATTGTTAGTCGAAATTATTATTTGTGTTGGTTGATTTCCTAGTTAATTCATTAATTGGTATTTTAGGTAGTAACTTAGTTAATTATATCTTTTGTGATAAATCTCTTGAATCGATAAGTTAATTGAGTTGAATCAGTCAAAAGTTAATCATAAGTCTTCGTGGGAACGATACTATACTCACTACTTTATTACTTGATGGCCACGTATACTTCCGTGAGTGTGTTTGGTGTGGATCGTTATGATTCGGGAGGCTACATGGCATTTAGGAAAATTTCCCTTTCTTCTTTCCTTATCATGCAGCCTTGTTTCAGCTTGAAACCTACGACTTTGTCTCTTCTCGATCGCTTATATGTGATGTTGGGTGCTCAGTATTCGTTATGTGCCGACGATCGGTGATGCTGCAGATTGATTTCGACGGGCTATGGATGCTTGATTATCATCATGATGTGTTGTCTAGCCTCAGATGTAGATGCAATGTTAAATCTTCTAGTTGTTCATTTGGGGTATGAGGCAGGTTCATATGTATGGTTGGTAAACACAGATTTGGGAAGATTGGCTGGTGGCCTGGCTATTCTGATTAAGGTAAGTTCATGGTAATGTGTCGATTTTGAGTATAACCGGTGGGCCATCTCCTGCATGATGGGTTTGGATCGTCTGTCTCGTATGAGGTTTCTATTCAGTAGAGTGCATAATTTATCATTTCAGAGCATTTGGCGAAGTCGTTTGACAAAGGCAATGATGGGTAAGCTCTTGTTAAAGTCTTCGGGGTGTTCTATGATCAACCTGGCATAAGTTTTGAAGTATTCATCTAAATAGTGTTGCGAGATCGGGGTATGCTGTGAAGATATGGTACCTTGGGTTGCTGATGGGGTGTTCTATGACTTCGAGCAAAGTGATGGAGTCTGGTAATGACGATCAGATTGTAGGGTCATAGGTCGTATCAATTTCTGGGCCGAAAGATTGTTTGCTTATTTCTTTAAATGGGCATATTCTAGTGAGGCACGGTTGCTCGACGCGTATTAGATGTGTCTTGAAGATCAAAATAAGATAAGTGGTTATCGAGAAGGTTCTAGCGAGTTCCAAGTCTTATGTAGACTTTAAGGACTTTTGGATTTATCGACGGGTGGGCTTGAAAATGTTAGTGAATGGTAACTGGATCTGCGGTGTTTCCTTGTCAAGAAGAGTCTACATGTCAATGTTGGAGTGATGCAAGAAACAGTTTTGAAATCCCAAAAAGTTCCCTCAGGGTGGTCATATCAGATTGAGTTACTTTTGGGTTGGCAGTCAGCGTGACGCGGTTGAGTTAGAGGGGATTGGTTCTGGTTACTTGATTATGTGTCATGGAGTTCCGAAGAATTTACCATGGTTATGACCACGGTCGGTGTTGATGTTCTCTACAGGTATCAAGCTATATTATATGTGGTGTTGTTCTCCTGGATTGAGTTAAATGGAAGATTCTCGGTTGATGAGGTGTTCGATTTTCTTACGGCTCTGAGTTGTCTTTGAGATTTGGGTAGTGTTGCGAGTTAGCATGTTAGAGGCGATGTGACGTGCGTGGTTGAGAAGTTGCATGTGCAGGGTTGTAGATAGTTTCAGAGGGAATGATATGAGTTCTTGATGGTACGGACGATTTTCGGTGTTTAAGGTTTTACTGGCACTATGTGTTTTCATCGGAGCACCTGTTGGCATATACGTTATGTTTTGATTTATGGGTGCATTTCTGAAGGATGATGTAGTATGTGTTACGTGTCAGTTGTTTGGGAAGCGGTGTTGAGATTGGGTATTAAAATTTCTGGTATTTGTGAGGCTAAGATATTGAATGTTCTTGCTGGCAGACTATTCCTAGATCGCGAGTTGTGAAGGAGTGTAAAATATTAGGTCATTAATTGTAGGTGTTATGGAAAAGTTCCTATAGACTTTTGGAAGGTTTATTACATGTTTGAGTATGATCGGAATTTGGTTTGGGGATTATTTTGCCCCCAGTGAGGGTGTGTATTCTTTGTCAGGTTGTATTGCTTGGTCTTGCGAAAATGGCGCCATATGTATATCATCGGGTGGAGTGGTTGTTATTCGTGCCTGGGTTTATGTTTCTCTCTTATACTATGATGGGTTATGCAGTTTACATGGTTCTTCACATGCATATTATGATTCAGTTTAGGCCTCGTGGCATTGTCGGCGAGGTGTCCTTTGTGATGTTGATTTGCTCATTGCACCATAGTTGTTCTTGTCTTTCTCAGTATTGTTTATTCTTAATGATTTTCCCGATAGTTATATTTTTTGCATTCTATTGTGCTTGATGTTGATGAACATGTGATCAGTGAGCCCGAGTATTATGGCTCGATGTGTACCCTATGTGGATTGATATGATGGGATCGGGTTGCACGCCGCAACGCTACAGTAATGAAATGTGACTCCTTATTCCAATTTTGTGTATTTTTCTTTTACCTTGTTAGAAAAGTTCATAGTGAAGTGCTAAGATTTCCCTGTATGTTTAGCTTACTTAATAGTCTTATTATTTAGCGTTCTCTGGTATCTGTCTGGTCTTATTAATTATTTGTTAGCGTACGAAATCGGGTTGTGATGGGCTCCATATGATTATTGTAGATGCTAGTCGGTGTGGTTGCTTGTGTTGTCTGAGATGAGATTTCTAGACCTGAGATTTGTGCTATTGTATTGGTACGAGGAAGGTTTGGAAGAATAACACTATGATTTGTTGAGGATTGGGGCAATGGCCCTGGTCGGGCGAGTGAGTTTCTTATTTTATTGACTAGATGTGTGGTTAAGCGGTTATGCATGTTTCTTTCATCACTGGAGGGGTATGAAGGTTTTTGGAACGAGGTTCTAATTGATGAGGTTTTCTATCGGCACCGAATTTGGCTTTGGGAAGTAATGGTGAACTGTACCTAATGTGGGTATTAAAGTGATGTGGTACATGGTGTGATTATATCTTGGATTATGGTCATGATTTGATACAAACTCGTTCATACTTGTACAATGTGTAGATGAGGAATTCAGATCTTGTAATAAATTTTGGATGATAAAATGGGGTTCTAAGGTTTAAGGGCCAAGGTTGAAACAAGGATCTCTAAGGGTGTTATGTTGATGGGCTTATATGGATCAGGGTGACATGGGATCACCCCTGGGGTTGTGCTTGGTGAGGTTACACCATGGTTTTAAAGCTTTGGGAAGACTCCTGGCACGTTCAACGACGAACATGTGTTTAAGTGGTGGAGAATATAACGACCCGGCGTGTCATTTTGGGTATCTGCACTTTGCTCGGTGTTCAGAGGGTTTGAGTATCTCCACATGATGTAGTATGACTTGCGTAAATCATCAGTGTTGGTTTTCTAGTTACCTGGAATCAATTTGGAAGAATGAACTGCAAGATTTAAGTTCTAAGTGGGAAGAGTTAACCAAGTTTGACTTTTTATCATTTGACCTCGGAATGGACTTTCGACAGTTCTGTTATCTCCGGTGGATAGTTTTGGACTTGGGAAGGCATCCAGATTGTAATTTGGATGTCCGTAGTTGAATTATTCTTGAAATGGTGAAAGTTGGATTTTGAGAAGATTGACCGGGAATGGACTTTTTGATATCGGGGTTGGATTCGGATTTCGGAAGTTGGAATAGGTCCGTAATGGAAAGTGTGACTTGTGTGTAAAATTTGAGACCAATCGGAGTTGTTGTAATATGGTTCAGACGCTCGGTTGCGATTCTAGATGTTCTTGAAGTTTAAGCTTGATCTTTATGCGTTTTGGCGTCCGATTCGTGGTTTTATTACTTATTTTGATGATTTGAGCACGCGAGCGAGTTTGTGTTGTGTTTGTGGACCTGAGGGAATGATTAGTTTGGAGCCTCGAGGGCTCGAATGAGATTTGGATTTGTTTCGGAATGATTTTTTATAATATTTGATTTCTGGTACTGGTGTCATCGCATTTGCGATGTTGTTGTCGCAAATGCAACTATTGCAATTGCAAAGAAGCCTCGCAATTGTGAAGCTGGGCTGCTGAGGAAAGGGTTCGCATTTGCGAGGCCTTGGCCGCTTTTGCGAGGCCTGTTGAGTTCGCATTTGCGGACTCAGCATCGCATTCGTGATAAGGGCCTGAGCTGAGTTTGTTCGCAATTGCGATCAAGTGGCCTCTTTTGCGAAGGTCGAGTGTTCGCATTTACCACGCTCTGGTCGCATTTGCAAAGGCAGCAAGGAATTTCCAATCTTCACTTTTGTGATAATTTTTTCGCATTTGCGGGGTCGCATTTGCGAGCCCCCTGTCGCAAATGCGTCATCTGTAGCCTGTTAAGTGTTGAGAATTCTGAGTTCTTGCTTCATTTTTCATATTTTTGAACCCTAGGTTCGAGGTGAGGCGATTTTGTGAAGCGATTTTTATATGAAATCATTGGGAAAGTATCTTAAATCAATTCCCAACTATATTTCGTGACTTTGGACAAGATTTAAGATCAAATTCATAGGAAATCTATGGAAAAACTTGGGGATTTTGTATAAGTTTTGAAAAATGAAAATTTTAGTTTTGAGAGTAGAATAAGACTTGGATTTGAAAACAAAACACATATTTGAACTCGTGAGGCTATGGGTAGTCAAGACCAACCCTTGGACACAGGTTTTGACCGGGGGGGGGGGGCATTTCACTTTTGTTGACTTTTTTGAAATTGAATAAAAATCACAGCTTTATTAATTGAACTGTTTCTATTGCATTGTGTGATGTATTCAAGTCATCATTGGCTAGATTGAGTCGAGTAGAGTCTAATTGGTATAGGAAAAGGCTAAGTTGAGTGTTAAGTTAGCCGAGATCGAGGTAAGTGTTGTGCCTAACTTTATTGAGGGAGTTTTTCCTCCTATTTGTCATTGTTTGCTACATGCGGGGGTGATACATATATGAGCTGACGAGCGTATATGTATGTGCCAGGGTTAATCATGCTCTGGAGTAGATTATGTTATAATTGTGCCTTGTAGAATCTCATAACATTCTTGCTTCATGCCTTACTTGACTTCTAGATATTTAGAATGTAGTGCTAAATGTTAGAGTCGAGAATTAACCTAATATAAGTTAAATCAATTTGATGGAAATTTCTTAGAACACATTGATGTGTCTAATTCGGACATCTCTATGCATAATCATTAATACGTTGCTATGGCCGATATTTTGAGATGCTAGATTTCGTGCTTGTGTTGTTGATAAATCGTGGAATTTGTGGAAGTAATTGAATTATATGACCTTGAGCCTTCATTGAATCATTGTTGTCTTGAAAAGAATTGTTTGAAAATTTGGTTGGAATATTCGTTTAACACTCTCCTCGATATTTTATATTTCCTGCCTGGCTACTTACTTGAGATTTATTGTCACGACCCAAATTCCTAACCCACGTGATTGTGATGGTGCCTAACACAATACTTGCTAGGCAAGCCGATGTTAGAAATTTATTAACCATTTCCGTATTAAAGTTCACTTACACATAATAGAAAAAATTAAAAGTAAATACTGAATCTAGTAATTTCCAATAAATGATTGCAGGAATAATAATAATAACCAAACGTCGAACTAAATATATATAACCATATGTCTACCCAGGGTCTGGTGTCACAATCCACGAACTTCTAAGAATACTACAAATAATGGACTGAAAGAAATAATATATCTGTTTTGAATAAAATAAAGCAGTCTCTATAAAGCTAGGAGAAGACTCCAAGAATCTGCGGACGCCGGCAGATATAACTCGTGTCTCCAAATGATGAATACAGCTACTAAGATCTCCTAATGATGTCCGGTACCAGGATCTGCACAAAAGAATGCAGAGTGTAGTATCAGTACAACCGACCCCATGTACTGAGTAAGTGCCGAGTCTAAATCAATATTTCATCATAGGTTTTATCACTATTTCATTTCAATCTCAACTCAATATTCACAATGGTATCCATCTCGTTTGAACCGGATACTAACAACAATAATCATAGATGATAGGCTTTAAGACGACAAGAATAACAAGAATTAACTTTCACTCGCATGCTATGACGTGAGCACAACGTATAGGTACTTGTCATCTCACCTACACATCATATTTAGCAATGAAACAAGTAGCAAGTAGTCACAAAATACCTATTCCCTCAAGCTAAGATTAGACACAACACTTACCTCGATTTCGCAGGCCACTCACTGCTCAAGCACAACTTTTCCTTTAGAATTCGCTTCCAACCCACTCGTATCTAATCATAATCAGTTTAATATAATTAATTATTGCTAAAGGAATTAACTTTAATGCACAATTATGGTTTTCCTACGTTTTCCCAAAAAAAGTTAAAAATCGACCTCGGGCGTGCTTGGTTCAAACTCGAGGTTCGAACCAAAATCCGTTTATCCATTCTCCCCCGAGCACATATATACAATTGATTTTGGAATCTGACCTCAATTCGAGGTCTAAATCCCCAAATTTCGAAATTTCTAAGTTCTACCCAAAAATCCCTAATTTTACCATGAAAATTCTAGATTCTAGGTTGAAATCTTGTTAAAAGTGTAAGAGATTGAAAGAAATTAGTTAGGAATCACTTACCAATGATTTAAAGAAGTTGTGGTCTTTGAAAAATCACCTCTTGAGGTTTAGGGTTCGAAAAGTTGAAGAATGAATGAAAAATCCCGTCTAAGTCCCTTTTACCCAGCTGCGGATGTCGCATTTGCGACCTGGGCTTCGCAATTCCGAAGCTCGAAAATGCAAGGTCCCACACTTCCCTGTTGACTTTGCAAATGCGAAGTGTATGTTGCATTTGCGACACCTGGGGCCATTGCAATTGCGGTTGCTTGTTCACATTTGCGAACATCGCCTTCCCAGGCCCCTTTTGAAATTGCGAATAAAGTCTCGCAAATGACAGGCCTGCTATGGTCGCATTTGCGAAGCCGGATCTCGCATTTGCGAGATCAGAGGCATGTAACAGGTAGCTCACACCAGTAAATTTTTCCTAATTTCTAAACACTCTGTGGCCTATCTGAAACTCACCCGAGCCCTCGGGGCTCCAAACCAAACATGCACACAAGTCTAAAAAAATCACACGGACTTGATCGTGCGATCGAATCATCAAAATAACACCTAAAACTATGGATTTAGCATCAAAACTCATGATTTTTTCAAGAAAACTTCTAAATTACTATCTTCTCAACTGGACGTCCGAATCACGTCAAATCAACTCTGATTCTCAACAAACTTCACGGATATGACTTAAATATTATAATAAACTTGTACCGAGCTCCGTAATCAAAATACGATTCCGAAAATACGCCCATTAATCACTTTATTTAATTCATTTAAATTTTAGTCTAACAATTTTCTTCAAAAATTCATTTCTACGGCTAGGGACCTCGGAATTAGATTCCGGGCATACGCCCAAGTCCTATATGTTACTACGGACCTCCCGGGACCATCGGAACACGTATTCGGGTTCGTTTACTCAAAACGTTGACCAAAGTCTACTTTAACTCTCAAAAAATATTATTTGATATATTTTCGCATAAAAGCTTTCCAGATTCATGCCCAAACTATTTACGCAAATCGAGGTGAATAAAAATAATTGTTTTAAGGCTAAACACCCAAAATAGAGTTTTAATTCATAAGATAACCCTTTGGTTCATCATAATCTCCACCTCCAAAACAACCGTTGGTCCTCGAACGGACATAAAAAGTACCTGAACTGGCGAACAAGTGAGGATATCTACTCCGCATGTCCGACTCGAAATCCCAAGTAGCTGCTTCAACAGGTTGATCTCTCCACTGCACTCGAACTGAAGGGTAACTCTTTCACCTTAGCTGACGAACCTACCGATTTAGAATGGCTAGAGACTCCTCCTCATAAGTCAAATCCTTATCCAATTAGACAGAGCTGAAATAACCCGTGGGACGGGTCACCATGATTTTTCCGGAGCATAGATACATGGAATACTGGATGAACTGAGGATAACCCTAGAGGAAATGCAAGTATATAAGCCACTTCCCACACTCTCTAGAGAATCTCGAATGGCTCGATACACCTAAGGCTCAACTTGCCCTTCTTCCCAAATCTCATAACACCCTTCATGGGCGATACCTGAAGTAATACCCTCTCTCCGACCATGAATGCTACATCACGAACCTTATGGTCGTCATAACTCTTTTGTCTGGGCTGAGCTGTATGAAGTCGATCCTATATATCATAGACCTTGTCCAAGGCCTCCTGAACTAAGTCTGTACCCAACAACCGAGCCTCTCCCGGCTCGAACCATCCAACTGGTGACCTGCATCGTCTACCATATAATGCCTTATAGGGAGCCATCTGAATGCTCGATTGGTAGCTGTTATTGTAGGAAGAATCCTCTAACGGCAAGAACAGATCCCAAGAACCTCCAAAGTCAATAGCACAGGCACGAAGTATTTCCTCCAAGATCTGAATAGTACGCTCGGACTGCCCGTCCCTCTGAGGTAGAAACGTTGTGCTCAACTCAACTCGTGTACCCAACTTACGCTGAACTGCCCTCCAAAAGTGTGAGGTAAACTGCATACCCCGATCAGAAATGATAGACACGGGCACACTGTGAAGGCGAACCATCTCGCGAATATATTTCTTTTCCAGCCACTCCGAGGTATAAGTACTTGCCACCAGAATGAAATGTGCTGATTTAGTCAGCCTATCCACAATAACCCAAACGGCGGCAAAGTTCCACTGAGTCCGTGGGAGTCCAACAATGAAGTCCATAGTAATACGCTCCCACCTCCACTCAGGAATCTCTATCTGTTGGAGCAAACCACCTGGTCTCTGATGCTCATACTTCACATGTTGATAATTCAAGCAACGAGCCACGTACACAACAATATCCTTCTTCATCCTTTGCCACCAATAATGCTGCCGCAAGTCCTGGTACATCTTCGCAGCACCTGGGTGAATAGAATACTTAGAACTGTGAGCCTCATCAAGGATCAAATCATGAAGACCATATACATTAGGCAGACACACTTGACCATGCATCCTCAAAACACCATCATCTCCAACTATAACATGCTTGGCACCACCGTGCCGAACTGTGTCCCTAAGGATCATTAAGTGCGGGTCATCATTCAACTGGCGACCTGCACCGTCTACCATATAATGCCTTATAGGGATCCATCTGAATGCTCGATTGGTAGCTGTTATTGTAGGAAAACTCCTCTAACGGCAAGAACAGATCCCAAGAACCTCCAAATTCAATAACACAGGCGCGGAGTATGTTCTCCAAGATCTGAATAGTACGCTCGGACTGCCGGTCCCTCTGAGGATGAAATGTTGTGCTTAACTCAACTCGTGTACCCAACTTACGCTGAACTTCCCTCCAAAAGTGTAAGGTAAACTGCGTACCCCGATCAAAAATGATAGACACGGGCACACTGTGAAGGCGAACTATCTCTCGAATATATATCTCTGCCAACCACTCCGAGGTATAAGTACTTGCCACCAGAATGAAATGTGTTGATTTAGTCAGCCTATCCACAATAACCCAAACGGCGTCGAAGTTCCTCTGAGTCCGTGGGAGTCCAACAACGAAGTCCATAGTAATACGCTCCCACCTCCAATCAGGAATCTCTATCTTTTTGAGCAAACCACCGGGTCTCTGATGCTCATACTTCACATGTTGACAATTCAAGCAACGAGCCACGTACACAACAATATCCTTCTTCATCCTTCGCCACCAATAAGGTTGTCGCAAGTCCTGGTACATCTTGGCAGCACCCGGGTGAATAGAATACTTAGAACTGTGAGCCTCTTCAAGATCAAATCACAAAGCCCATCTACATTAGGCAGACACACTTGACCATGCATCCTCAAAACACCATCATCTCTAATTGTAACATGCTTGGCACCACCGTGCCAAACTGTTTCCCTAAGGACCATTAAGTGCGGGTCATCATTCTGCCGATCTCAGATACGATCGAATAAGCAAGACGAAGCAACTGTACAAGCTAGAACACGACTGGGCTCTGAAATGTCTAACTACACAAAATGATTACCCAAAGTCTGAACATCTGAAGCTAACGGCCTCTCACCGACTGGAATGAATGCAAGGCTGCCCATACTAACTGCCTTCCTACTCAATGCATCGGCCACCACATTGGCCTTTCTCGGATGATACAACATAGTGATGTCATAGTCTTTCAATAGATCTAACCATCTCCTCTGCCTCAAATGGATATCCTTCTGCTTGAAAATATACTGAAGGTTGCAATGATCTGTGAAAATCTCACTCGACACGCCATAAAGATAGTGCCTTCAAATCTTCAACGCGTGAACAATAGCTGCCAACTCTAAGTATAGACATGATAATTCTTCTCATAACATTTAACGGTCGAGACGCATATGCAATCGCCCTGCCTTCCTACATCAATATCGCTCCTAGCCTAACACGGGAGGCATCACAATATACGGTGAACGATCCTGAACTTGATGGTAACACCAACACCTTTTCTGAAGTCAAGGTTGTCTTGAGTTTCTGAAAGCTCGCCTCACACTCGTCCGACCATTTAAACGGGGCACCTTTCTGAGTCAATCTCGTCATCGGATCTTCTATAGATGAGAACCCCTCCACAAAACGACGGTAATAACCCACCAAACCCAAGAAGCTTCTAATTTCCGTGGCTGAAGTGGGTCTAGGTTAGTTCTTAACTGCCTTTATCTTCTTTGGATCTACCTGAATACCCTCTGCTGATATGATTTAATCCAAGAAAGCTACTGAATCCAACCAGAACTCGCACTTTGAAAATTTAGCATACAACTGACTACCTCAGTCTGGAGCGCTATCTGGGGGTGCTTCTCATGCTCCTCCCGACTATGGGAGTATATAGAATGTCATCAATAAACACAATTACGAAGGAATCAAGATAAGGCTTGAAAACCCGATTCATCAAGTCCATAAATGCTACGGGGGTATTAGTCAAGCCAAAAGGCATCACCTGAAATTCATAGTGCCCATACCTCGTCCGAAAAGCTGTCTTAGGGACATCAGATGCCGTAATATTCAACGGACAGTAACCCGATCTCAAATCAATCTTTCAAAACACCTTGGCACCCTAAAGCGGATCAAACAAATCATCAATTCTCGGCAATAGATACTTATTATTGTAGTGACTTTGTTCAACTGCCGGTAATCTATACACATCCTCATCGATCCATCCTTCTTCTTCACGAACAAAACCGGTGCTCCCCATGGTGAGACACTAGTTCTAGTGAAGCCCTTGCCAAGCAAGTATTGCAATTGTTCTTTCAATTCTTTAAATTATAGTGGGGCCATGCTGTCTGGGAGATAGAAATGGGCTGAGTACCTAGAGCCATATCAATGCAAAAATCATATCCTTGTCGTATGGCACCCCTCGCAGGTCTGTAGGAAAGACCTCGGGAAACTCACGAACAATACACACCAAATATGTAGAAGAAACCTCAATATTAGAATCACGAATATGAGCCAAATAAGGCAAAGACCTCTTTTCGACCACGCAAAGAGCCTTGGTATAAGGAATAACCCTGCTGGAAGGATGACCAAGAGTCCCTCTCCACTTTAATCGAGGCAACCCCAGCAAATCTAAGGTCACTGTCTTGCCGTGACAATCCAAGATGGCATAATAAGGTGACAGCCAATCCATACCCAATATGACATCAAAATAAACCATGTCAAGAAGCAAAAGGTCCACACTAATTTCAAGACCCTCAATAACGACCACAAAAAAGCGATACACACGATCTACAAGAATAGCATCCCCCACGGGCATAAACACATAAACAGGAACACTCAAGGAATTGTGGGGCACAACCAAATACAAAGCAAAATAATATGACACATAAGAGTAAGTAGACCCCGGATCAAACATAACTGAAGCATCTCTATTGCAAACTGAAATGGTACATGTGATAATAGCATCAGAGGACTTCACCTCAGGTCTGGCCGGAAATGCATACAATCGGGGCGGGGCTCCATCACCTTGGAACGCATCTTTAGGACAACCTCTGGCAGGTGGAACTCCACCTCTAGAGGGCTGGCCTCCACCTCTAACAATCTAGCCCCTACCTCTAGCTACCTGACCCCTACCCCTGGCTGGCTGGGCAAGTGGTGTGGTATCTGGTGCTGGAACTATAGCACGAGAACTCTGATATTGAAAAATATCTGATGCGTGAGGGAAATATCTAGCAATGTACCTCGGGTCACCACAAGTATAACAAGACTTCGACTGCTGAGAATGCTGGCCGACAAACTCACCCTGTCGACCTGTATAACCACCCTAAAAATTCTGAAGAAGAGGTACACTAATAGAAGCCGGTTGATCAAAATAAGGCAAGTAAGAGCCACGACCACCTGAGGCACCATGGGACGTCTGAAGTGTTAAATGAAATGGCTTGGAAGAATGGCCTCTACCATGAGTACCCCCACCTACAGATGAGGCACCACTGAACCACCGGAATGGTGAGGTCTTTTGTCTGACCCGTGACCTCCTGCTCCAAGAATTACCTCAACTCGCCGGGCCACATTGGACGCATCATGGAAGGATATCTCGCTCCCTGTATCTTAGCCATATGCAATCTGATAGGCTAAGCAAGACCCTCAATAGATCTCCTAACCCTCTCCCTCTCTATGGGTAGCAAAAGAGTAGCATGACGGGCTAAATCCACGAAACGGGTCTCATACTGAGAAATAGTCATGTTGCGCTGCTGGAGACGATCAAACTGACAACGACACTCCTCTGTAGTAGTAATAAGTAGAAACTTCTCCAAGAAGAGGTGTGAAAACTGATCCCAAGTAAACGCATGCGATCCCGCTGGTCTAGTCAATAGATAACCCCTCCACCATTTCTTGGCAAAACTAGTCATTTGGAAAGCAGCGAAACCGACCCCATTGGTCTCCAAAAGACCAATATTCCGAAGAACCTCATGACATGTATCAAGGTATTCCTGGGGGTCCTCTAAATGGTCACCGCTGAAATGAACAGGGAAAACCTTCATAGACCTGTTCAATCTCCACAAAGCATCGGAGGACATAACTGCCATATCAACAAGTGGTGCTGCAGCAACTAGCTGAACTACCCCAACTGAGTTGGCTATTGAGGTCTGAATTTGAGGAGTAATCTGCTCAGGAGTGTGGGTAACATGAGTCTGGACTCCTTCTCCAGCCTGGGATTCGGCTGCTGCCCCGGGGAGTGCACCAGTCTAGGATACACTCTCCATAAGGCCTACATCGGACCAAGGCATCCTGAAGCACCGAGGTGGAAATAAATCCCTTTGGGACCAGAGTTGGTCCCGCCGGAACGGTCTGAGATAGAGTCCCCTCATCAAGCTCTATCTAGGGCTCCACAGCTGGAACTGCTGCCTGAGCACTGGGCTGAGTCATGACCCTGCCTCGGCCTCTTCCTCTTATAAGAGCTGCTGCGGCTGGAGGATCCGGTTGCTGGTCAGCAAAAGAAGAGGTACATGTTCTCGCCATATATGAGAGAATAAGAATAGAAGAGTTCAATCAGTATTGGGATAACAAGAATCGTACGACAGAGTTGAATAAAAGTGAACTTGTTCCTAACTTTATAGCCTCTGAGGAATAAGTACATACGTCTCTATACCGATCCTTCATACTCTACTAAGCTTGTTTGTGAATTGTGAGACCTAGGAAACCTACTGCTCTGATACCAACTTGTCATGACCCGAACCCTTCCCNCCCCCCCCCCCCTAAACGGGCCGTGATGGCGCCTAATGCTATTATTGTTAGGCAAGCCAACATTAGTGGATTCCGACATTTAAAATAATAAAAACATATACGAAATGTTACTATCATCCATCATATAATACCAAAATTAATAAATGAAATAGAATGTTATACTGCCGAAATAATACCAATCTCTAGCTACCCAAGATTTTGAGTCACAATTAACGAACTACTAAGAATTTCTACAAGTATTTGGCTGAAAGAAAATATAAAACTATTTTGAACTGAATAAAACAACAACTGAATAATAATGAAGAGACTTCAGGAATCTGCGGACGTCAGCAGATTTAGCTCGTGTCTCCGTGCGAAAGTATCGGCTCTCACCCGAACTCAGCTCGGTCCTAAACCTGGATCTGCACAAGAAGTGCAACGTGCTGTATCAGTACAACTTACCCCATGTACTGGTACGTGTCGATCCTAACCTCGGTGAAATAGTGACAAGGCTAGGACAGGACACCACATATAAACCTTGACATGTATAATCATGCTAGTAGAAATAACAACAAATAAAGAAAATAAACAGCAAGTAATGGGAAAGGAACATGCAATGGGGAATTTAACATCAGGAGTGAAAAACATTAAGATAGAAATAGACAGTGATTAACAACAATTTAAGAAACAAAATAGAAAGGAAACTTGGACGGCATCACCCTTTGTGCCTTTACTCTCAACCTCACCAAATAATAATTAGAATGCACGGCATCACCCTTCGTGGTTTTACTCTCATCCTCACCTGATTATAAATAAGAATGCACAGCATCACCCTTCGAGCATTTACTCTCAACCTCACAATATAGACAAATTATACACGACATCACCCTTCGTGCTTTACACTTGTCACGACCCAAATCCTAACCCAGGTCGCGATGGCGCCCAACGCCATTGCAGGCAAGCCAACTATCTACTGGTGAGTTTCCTTCATTTTTCCAAAAACATTTCCCAACATTTAATTAGAGTAAATTTATGATGTTCGGTAATCACATAAAACTTAGGAAATTTTAAGCTGAATAACAAAAAAATGTCATAATTTAATAAATATATCCCAAAAGAATGGTCCACTAGTGTGTGTGCCAGGAACTAGTGTCACAAGTCTACATGAATCTAGCGGAGTAATACCGAAATGAATAAACGTCTGTCCTACTGTCTGAGAAAAATATATATAGAATTAGCAAAAAGAAAAGCTCCAAAGTTCTGCCGGAAGTCGTCAGGAGAAGCAGCTCACCGTGAAGCCTCAACCAGGTATAAATTAGGAACGAGCTCCTGACTGATACCCAGATGCACCTCTCTCATAACCTGTACAATTAAGTACATAGCGTATCATGAGTACATAAAAAATATGTACCCAGTAAGTTCCCGCCTAATCTCGAAGAAGTAGTGACGAGAGGTCGACGTGACACTTACTAGGGCCAAAATAATATATTTTCAATAAAAGGCTAAGCAAGAATGGCCTTTATAAATACATGATGAAGACAGGAGCATCAAATTTCTTTGCATTTACCTTTAGATGTCAACTCCTCTATAGTATAGATTACAAATTTCATTCTTCCAGGATATTCAACAGGTAAATAACCACAGAAACACCAAACAATTAACAATCACATAACATGCCATGAACGTACGACCGATACGATACAATAATAAATGTGCAATGCCGAACGACTCGAACGGCTCGAACCATAGATACATCTATTACACAGCTCACAAATCAAACATGTGACGCGGTCAACTTAATAGTAGGGCTACCCTGCTCGCAAGTCATACATGCGAAACGAGTGCCCGTATATATACACATAATTAACAGAAAAATCAGGAGATTAGTAGAGAATATTATTACAAAGAAGGATCAATAGTCTAAATTGTGAGATGTAACTTTCTAGATGTTCACTTAATGATGTCAATGATATTTGGAAACCTAAATTATCATTGAGATTATAAACACGGCACATAAAGCATGCTTCTGAATCTTAAAATACCCGACATAACATATTAGTAGCTATGCAGGGACTCTCGTCACTTCGTGCATGCGTAGCCCCTAGAAATAATAGCATATAGTTCATTACATTCACCTACAGGGACAATTCCCTCTTGCAAGGTTAGAAAGGAGACTTACCTCATGTCAAGCCTATTTTCCAGGTAAAGAACGCGCCCGTAACTCCAAATTCATCACCAAGGACTCGAAACTAGCCAAACATCACATACATAAAACAATCTAAGCTCAAAAGTCCACAATTCCCCTATTTAAATGATTATTTCAACCTAATTTGCAAAATCCCAAAATACACCCACGGGCCCACATGCTCGGGTTCCGGAAATTTTCAAGGAAATCAATCACCCATAACCTAAAGATCAATATTATATAGGTTTTTCATGATTCCATAAAAAATCCTTGGTAAATTCTTACTTTTATCAAAACCCTAGGTTTTACTCTAAACCCATGATTTCCACTAATTTAATGAGTTAATCTACCAAAAAATTCAAGTATTAAACTCACTTTTTGGTAGTAATTACTTACCTATATTACTCAGTATGACACCAAATTTTGTGAGAAATTCATAAATTACATTACAGAACTATTCCTGATGTCCAAAATCATCATACGAACCAACCGGGACCTTCAAATCTCGATTCTGAGGTCGTTTGCTAAAAATATTGACTGAAGTCAAACTTGGCCTTTAAGGCCAACCTCAAGGAACTAAGTGTTCCTATACTACACCAAACTCCACCAGCCCTCGAACCACCCATCCCCGCAAGTCATAAATCAGCAAAACCAATTACGGGAAGTCTTATTTAGGGGCACCGGGTCCTAGAATACAAAACAACCGGTCGGGTCGTTACATACCCTACCTCTTAAACAAATATTCGTCCTCGAACAAGTCTAGAATCATACTTGGAGTGCTGAATAAGGGTGGATATCTGCTCTGCATGCCCTCCTCGGACTCGCAAGTCGCCTCCTCGACTGGTTGGCCCCTCCACTGGACCTTTATGGCGGAAACTCTATTGGACCTCAACTGGCGATCCTACCTGTCAATGATAGCAACTAGATCCTCCTCGTAACCCAATTTCTTGTCTTGTTGGATGGTGCTTAAGTCTATTATGTGAGAGAATTCAGCGTGGTACCTCCGGAGCATGGATACATGAAAGATCGGATAAACTCCTGATAATCTGGGAGGTAAGGCAAGCTCGTAAGCAACCTCCCCAACTCGCCTCAACACCTCGAATGGAACTATAAACCTTGGGCTCATCTTGCGCTTCTTCCCAAACCTCACAATACCCTTAATCGGTGAGACTTTCAACAGAACCTTCTCGCTCTCCATAAATGATACATGACGCGCCTTCTGGTCCACCTAACTCTTCTGTTTGGACTGTGTTGTGTGAAGCCTCTCATGGATAAACTTTACTTTCTCCAAGGCATCTTTCACAATATCGGTGCCATATAACTTAGCCTCTCTAGGCTCAAACCACCCGAGGGGAGAGCGACATCGCCGACCATACAAGGCCTCAAATGGAGCCATCTCAATGCTGGACTGATAATTGTTATTATAAGAAAAGTAGGCCAAAGGCAAGAACTGGTCCTACTGCCCTCCAAAGTCAATCACACATGCTCTAAGCATGTCCTCCAATATCTGAACTGTCTGCTCCGACGACCCGTAGGTTTGAGGGTGGAATGCTGTGTTGAGCTCTACCCGGGTGCCTAACTCACTATGTACTGCTCTTTAAATGCCAGGTGAACTGAGGACCTCAATCTAATATAATGGACACAGGCACACCGTGCAACCGAACTATCTCCCGAATGTAGATATGGGCCAACTTCTTAGAAGTGTAAGTAGTAGCTGCTGGAACGAAATGTGCCGACTTGGTCAACCTGTCCAGAATAACCCATACCGCATCAACCTTCCGCAAAGTCAGTGACAACCCAACTACGAAGTGATGTGCTCCCATTTCCACTCAGGTATAGGCATCTTCCAGAGTAGACCTCCTGACCTCTAGTGCTCAAACTTAACATGCTGGCAATTTAGACATCTGACAACATACTCCACTATGTCTTCATTCGCCTCCACCAGAAATGCTCCCTAAGGTCACGATACATCTTCGTAGCACCAGGATGAATAGAATACCATGAACTGTGAGCCTCCTCTAGAATCCTCTTCCTCAAGCCATCAATATTAGGTACACATAAGCGACCTTTAAGTCTCTGAACACCATCCTCGTCAATAGAAACCTCCTTGGAACCACCCTGAAACACTGTATCCCGGAGGGCTACCAAGTGCGGATCATCATACTGCCGAGTCTTGATCTCCCCAAATAATAAAGACTGAACCACCACACGTGCAAGATCCCGGCTGGGCTCTGAAAGGTCCAACCTCACCAGGCTATTACCCAAGGACTGAATGTCTAAAGGTAGTGGTCTGTCCTCTGCTGAAATGAAATCCAAGCTACCCATGCTCTCCGCCTTCCTGCTTAAGGCATCTGCAACAACATTCGCCTTGCCTGGGTGATAAAGAATGGTGATGTCATAATCCTTCAGCAACTCAAGCCACCTACGCTGCCTTAAATTAAGATATCTCTTCTTGAACAAGTGTTGCAAACTGCGATGGTCTGTATAAACCTCACATGGCACCCCATACAAGTAGTGCATCCAAATCTTAAGAGCATGAACAATTCCTGCCTACTCCAAATCGTGCACATGGTAATTCGTCTCATGAACCTTCAGCTGCTATGAAGCATATGAAATAACTAGCCTCTCCTGCATCAACACACATCCCAATCCAACGCGTGAAGCATCCCAATAAACTGTATACATCTAAGAACTAGAAGGCAACACCAGAACAGGTACTGAGGTCAATGCCGTCTTGAGCATCTGGAAGGTCGCCTAACACTCGTCGAACCATCCAAAATGGGTATTATTCTTGGCCAATCTAGTCAGAGGGTCTGCAATGGATGCTAAACCCTCCACAAACCGCTGATGATAACCTTCCAGTTCCAAGAAGCTCTTGATTCTATCGTTGTAGTAGGGCGTGGCCAACTCTGAACTGCCTCAATATTTTTAGGATCCACCTTGAAACCGTCTCCGGATACCAAATGTCCCAAGAATGCCATAGAATCCAACCAAAACTCACATTTGGAGAACTTAGCATACAACTTTTGTTCTCGCAAAGTCTGGAGCACAACTCTCAAATGCTGCTCGTGCTCCCCTAGGCTACGTGAGTAAATCAGAATGTCATCAATGAAGACAACAACAAAAGAATCAATATGAGGCCTGAACACCCTTTCATCAATCCATAAACGTTGCGGGGGCATTAGTCAAGCCAAAGGACATCAGCAGGAACTCGTAATGCCAATATCTCATACGGAAGGAAGTCTTCGGAACATTCGACTCCCGAATCTTCAGCTGATGGTACCCTGATCTCAAGTCAATATTATAAAACACCCGAGCACCTTGTCACTGGTCAAACAAATCATCGATACGCGGAAACGGGTACTTGTTCTTGATGGTGACTATGTTCAACTGGCGGTAGTCAATACATATCGCATAGTCCTATCCTACTTCTTCACAAATAACACTGGAGCACCCCAAGGCAATACACTTGTTCTGATATAGCTCATAACTCCTCAAGTTGTTCTTTCAATTCCTTTAATTCTTTCAGAGCCATACAATATGGGGGGGGGGGTAGATATAGGCTGGGTGCCTGGAGCTAGGTCAATGCAAAAATCAATGTCACGATCCGGTGGCATACCTGGAAGGTCTGAAGGAGACACATCAGCAAACTCTCAAACTACTAGGCATTGAATCAATCAGCGGAGACTCGCGGTGGTGTCCCGCACATAAGAAAGATAAGCCAAACAACCCTTATCGATCATACGTCGAGACTTAAGGAAATAAATGACCCGACTAACTGCACTAACTGAGGAACCTTCCCACTCAAATCTCAGAAACTCGGGCATGGCTAGAGTCACAGTCTTGGCATGGGAATCTAGAATGGCATAATAGAAAGATAACCAATACATGCCTAGGATGATCTCAAAATCAACCATATCCAGCAACAGGAGGTCTGCTCTGGTCTCTAACCCACAGAATGTAACCACACAGGACCGATAAATCCAGTCCACCACCACAGAATCGCCCACAGGAATGGACACATAAACATGAGTACCCAAAGACTCACGAGGAATATCCAGGAAATAAGAAAACAAGGCTGACACATATAAATAAATGGATCATGGGTCAAATAATATCGATGCATCTCTACCATATACTGAAATGATACTTCTGATCACGGCATCTAAGCCCATTGCATATGGTCTAGCCTGTAAAGTATAGAATCTAGCTGGACTGCCGGATGACTGACCTCCACCGAAATGAACAGGAGCTGGGTGGGCTCCCTCTGCCTGGCCTCCACCTCTAGGACGACCTCTACTAGCCTGTCCTCCACCTCTGGGTGGCCGAACCGCCTGTGCATAAACCATAGGCTGATGACTCTCCTGCACGGCCTTGCCCTGAATCCTGGGACAAGTCCTGCTAATATGAACTGGATCCCAGCACTCATAACAACCTCTCAACACTATAGCATGCTGCCTTGAAGAACCCTGAATAGCTGGAGGACGGTACGAACTCTCTAGCATAGCACTGAAATAAGGGCTAGGAGACCCCTGATGATCAGAATACCCGCCGGAGGAACCCTGAATGGCTGGAGGGCGATAAGAACTCACCGGCATAACACTGAAATAAGGCCTCGTCGAAGTACCTCGAGGAGGTGGTGGGGGTGCTGAATACGGGGGTCTACTAGGATGGCCCCTACCAAACTGACCTCTGCCACTGGCTGGAGCGCCTCTGAAATCCCAAGAAAATTTAGCTCTCTTATCCTGCTGCCTCTACTCTCTGGTCCTCGACCGATAACCCCCAATCATGCGAGCAATCTCTACCATATGATGATAAGGAGTCCCCATCTCCATCTCTCGGGCCATGTTGGACCTAATACATGAGTGCAACCTAGATTCAAATCTCCGCACTCTCTTTGCGTCAGTAGGAAGTATCATGAGTGCATGACGATACAACTTAGAAAACCTAGACTCATAGTCGGTAACTAACATCTGATCATGCTCCAGCTTCTCTAACTGATGACGCAGCTCTTCCCTCTCAGAGGGTGGAATATAACTATGCAGGAATAGCTGAGTGAACTGCTCCCAAGTGATGGGAGGAGAATCTGCCGGTCTGCCAATAATGTAGGACTGCAACCATCTATGGGCCCTGCCCTCTAGCTGGAAAATAGTGAAGTCAACTCCATGGGACTCCAGTATCCTCATGTTGTGAAGTTTGTCCCTGCACCAATCAATAGAGTCCTGGGTATCCTCTGACGCTCACCTCCAAAGACAGGAGGGTGCAATCTCATCTATCTGTCTAATTACTTATGCGGATCACCGTCTGCAGCTGGTCTTGGCTCAGGTGCTGCTGCTACTGAGATATGGCCGGATCTGCTGGAAATAAACCAGCTTGAGTCATGGTGTCCATGAACCGCATCATACGCCTATGACCTCCTAAAATATCGGCTCTGTCATGAAGTCTAACGGGAAGGATCTGCTGCGGGCGCCTCGCCCTGCTCCTCAGTGGTAGGATCCTCTGCTGGATCCACTGGTGGTGCAACTAGGGAAGCTCTGGGACGCCCTCGTCCCCTACCTCGTGCTGGTGCCCTCTCCCGAGCTCTACCACGGCCTCCGCCGGCGGGGGTAGAGGCACCCCTCGTGTCTGGAATATCGAATGTGCGCGTCCGCACCATCTGTGAGAGAATAGAAGAGTGAGATTAGCATACTATCAACTGCACGATAGAAGATGAATAAAGAGAGATTTCCTAACACCCTATAGCCTACCGAAGATAAATACATACGTCTCCGTACCGATCCGCAACTCTATTGGGTTTGCCTGTAACTCGTGAAACCTACTTGAACCTAGATCTCTAATACCATGTTGTCACAATCCAAATCCTAACCCAGGTCGTGATGGCGCCAAACGCCGTTGTTTGGCAAGCCAACATTTATCTACTAGTGAGTTTCATTCATTTTTCCAAAAATATTTCCCAACATTTAATAAGAGTAAATTTATGACGTTCGAATATAACATATAACTTATGAAATTTTAAGCTGAGTAAAAAAAAAGTCATAATTTAATAAATACATCCCAAAAGAAAGGTCCACTAGTGTGTGTACCAGGAACTAGTGTCACAAGTCTATATGCATCTAGTAGAGTAATACCAAAAGGAATAAAAGTCTATCCTACTGTCTGAGAAAAATATAGATAGAATTAGCAAAAAGAAAAGCTCCAAGGTGCTGCTGGAAGTCATCAGGAGAAGCAGCTCACCATGAAGCCTCGACCAGGCATAAATCAGGAACGAGCTCCGAACTGATACCCGGATGCACCTGCTTCAGAACCTGTACAATTAAGCACATAGCATAGCATGAGTACATAAACAATATGTACCCAGTAAGTATTCTACCTAATTTCGAAGAAGTAGTGACGAGAGATCGATGTGACACTTACTAGGGACAAAATAATATGTTTTCAATATAAGGATAAGCAAGAATGGCATTTATAAATACATGATGAAGACAGAAGCATCAAATTTCTTCGCATTTACCTTTACATGTCAAGTCTTCTATAATATAGATTACAAATTTCATTCTTCCAGGATATTCAACAGGTAAATAACCACAAAAACACCAAACAATTAACAATCACATAACATGCCGTGAACGTACGATCGATACGATGCAATAATAAATGTGCAATGTCGAAGGGTCGAACAGCTCGAACGGCTCGAACCATAGATGCATCTATTACACCGCTCACGAATTGAACATGTGACGCAGTCAGCATAATAGTAGGGATACCCTGCTCGCAAATCATACATGCGAAACGAGTGCCCATGTATATACACATAATTAACAGAAAAATCAGGAGATTAGTAGAGAATATTCTTAAAAAGAAGGATCAATAGTCCAAATTGCGAGATGTAACTTTCTAGATATTCACTTAATGATGTCAATGATATTTGGAAATTATCATTAAGATTATAAACACGACACATAAAGCATGCTTGTGAATCCTAAACTACCCGACATAACATAGTAGTAGCTACGCACAGACTCTCGTCACTACGTGCGTGTGTAGCCCCCTACAAATAATAGCATATAATTCATTATATTCACCTACGGGGACAATTTCCTCTTACAAGGTTAGAAAGGAGACTTACCTCGTGTCAAGCCTACTTTCCTGGTCAATAACGCGCCTGAAACTCCAAATTCGTCGCCCAAGGACTCGAAACTAGCCAAACATCAGATAAATAAAACAATCTAAGCTCAAAAGTCCACAATTCCCCTATTTAAATGATTATTTCAACCTAATTTACAAAATCCCAATATACACCCCCGACCCCACATTCTCGGGTTCCAGAAATTTTCAAGGAAAACAATCACCCATAACCTAAGGAACAATATTATATAGTTTTTGCATGATTCCATAAAAAATTCCTTGGTAAATTCTCACTTTATTCAAAACCCTAGGTTTTACTCTAAACCCATGATTTCCACTAATTTAATGAGTTAATCCACCCTAAAATTCAAGTATTAAACTCGCTTTGTGCTAGTAATTACTTACCTTACAATTGCTAGGTCGAATCTCTCCTTTGCAACTCTCCAAATCGTCCAAGATAAAGAAAAATGGTTCAAAAATGACTAAATCCCGTATTTTAAACAACCTCACTGCCTTCAAGTTTTTCGCACGTGCGGCTCGAGGACAACACCTGCGGTCTCGCATCTGCGAGAAAAATCTTGCACCTATGGAAAATGGGAAGGGGCCATTGGTCGCACCTGCGGAAGGGCGTCCGTACCTGCGGCTCTGCTTCTGCAGAACTGGGCAGCCCCCTTTAAGGCCGCACTTGCGAGGCATTGACCGCACCTGCAAGGTGTTGACTGCACATGCGGTCATCGCACCTACGGCTGGTCCTTCACAGGTGCGGTCGCACAAGATCTGGTGCACCGACAGTTCTTCTAAGGCTAGTTTTGCCTCGCGCGATGTCCGAATTGCATCCGGGCCTACCCGAGGCCCCCCCAAATATACCAACAAGTCCTAAATCATAATATGGACTCGCTCGAGCCTTTGGCATGTCCCAAACAATGCTAAATCTAAAAATCATACCCCAAAACCTATTGGATCCAATTTAAGAACTTTAAGTTCTTGAATTCCCCTTCAACACGCCGAACCTACCTATATTACTCGGAATGACACAAAATTTTACGAGAAAGTCCTAAATGACATTATGTAACTATTCTCGATGTCCGAAATCATCATACGAACCAACCGGAACCTTCAAATATCAATTTTGAGGTCGTTTGCTAAAAATATTGACCGAAGTCAAACTTGGCCTTTAAGGCCAACCTAAGGAACTAAGTGTTCCTATACCACCCCAAACTCCTCCAGACCTCGAACCACCCGTCCCTGCAAGTCATAAATCAGCAAAGTAACTACAGGAAGTCTTATTTAGGGGCACGAGGTTCTAGAACACAAAACAACCGGTTGGGTCGTTACATTCTCCACCTCTTAAACTAATGTTCGTCCTCAAACGAGTCTAGAATCATACTTGGAGTGATGAATAAGGGTGGATATCTGCTCTGCATGTCCTCCTCGGACTCCCAAGTCGCCTTCTCGACTGGTTGGCCCCTCTACTAGACCTTTACGGTGGAAACCCTCTTGGACCTCAACTGGCGATCCAGCCTGTCAATGATAGCAACTTGCTCCTCCTCGTATCCCAATTTCTCGTCTAGCTAGATGGTGTTGAAGCCTATTATGTTAGAGAAGTCGGTGTGGTTCCTCCGGAGCATGGATACATGAAAGACCGGATGAACTATTGATAAACTGGGAGGTAAGGTATGCTCGTAAGCAATGTCCCCAACCCTCATAATACCCTTCATTGGAGAGACATTCAACAGAACCTTCTCCCCCTCCATAAATGATACATGACGCGCCTTCTGGTCCTCGTAACTCTTCTGTTTGGACTGTGCTGTGCGAAGCCTCTCCTGGATCAACTTTACTTTCTCCAAGGCATCTTTCATCAGATCGGTGCCATATAACTTAGCTTATCTAGGCTCAAACCACCCGAGGGGAGAGCGACATCGCCGAACATACAAAGCCTCAAATGAAGCCATCTCAATGTTGGACTGATAACTGTTATTATAAGAAATATTGGCCAAAGGCAAGAACTGGTCCCACTTCCCTCCAAAGTCAATCACACATGCTCTGAGCATGTCCTCCAATATCTGAAATTTCCGCTCCGACGGCCCATCGGTTTGAGGGTGGAATGCAGTGTTGAGTTCTACCCGGGTTCCTAACTCACTCTGTACTGCTCTCTAAATGCCAGGTGAACTGAGGACCTAGATATGATATAATGGACATAGGCACACCGTGCAACCGAACTATCTCCCGAATGTAGATATGGGCCAACCTCTTAGACGTGTAACTGGTAGCTGCTGGAATGAAATGTGCCGACTTGGTCAACCTGTCCACAATAACCCATACCGCATCAACCTTCCGCAAAGTCAATGGCAACCTAACTACGAAGTCCATAGTGATGTGCTCCAATTTCCACTAAGGTATAGTCATCTGCTTGAGTAGACCTCCTGGCATCTAGTACTCATACTTAACCTGCTGGCAATTTAGAGATCTGACCACATACTCCACTAAGTCTTTCTTCATCCGCTTCCACCAGAAATGCTGCCTCAAGTCACGATACATCTTCGTAGTACCATGATGAATAGAATACAGTGAACTGTGAGCCTCCTCTAGAATCCTCTTCCTCAAGCCATCAACATTAGGGACACATAAGCGGCCTTGAAGTCTCTGAACACCATCCTCCCCAATAGGAACCTCCTTGGCACCACCCTGCAACACTGTCTCCCGGAGGGCTACAAAGTGCAGATTATCATACTGCGGAGTCTTGATCTCCCCCAATAATAAAGACTGAGCCACAACGCGTGCAAGAGCCCGGCTAGGCTCTGAAAGGGCAAATCTCACCATGCGATTAGCCAAGGTTTGAATGTCTAAATGTAATGGTCTCTCATTTACTGCAAATGAAAGCCAAGCTACCTATGATATCCGCTTTCCTTCTTAAGGCATCTGCAACAACATTCGCCTTGCCTGGGTGATAAAGAATGGTGATGTCATAATCATTCAGCAACTCAAGCCACCTACACTACCTCAAATTAAGATCTCTCTGCTTGAACAAGTGCTGCAAACTGCGATGGTCTGTATAAACCTCACATGGCACCCCATACAATTAGTGCCTCCAAATCTTAAGAGCATGAACAATCCCCGCATACTCCAAATCATGCACACGATAACGTTTCTCATGAAACTTCAACTGCCATGAAGCATATGAAATAACTCGCCGCTCCTACATCAACACACATCCCAATCCAACGTGTGAAGCGTCGCAATAAACTGTATACATCCTAGAACCAGAAGGCAACACCAAAACTGGTGTTGAGGTCAATGTCGTCTTGAGCTTCTGGAAGCTCGCCTCGCACTCGTCAGACCATCAAAATGGGGTATTCTTCTGTGTCAATCTAGTCAAAGGGTCTGCAATGGATTCTAAACCCTCCACAAACCGGCGATAATAACCTTCCAGTCCCAAGAAGCTCCTGATCTCTATCGGTGTAGTACGGCGTGGCTAACTCTGAACTGCCTCAATATTTTTAGGATCCACCTTGATACCGTCTACGGATACCAAATGTCCCAAGAATGCCAGAAAATCCAACCAAAACCCATATTTGGAGAACTTAGCATAAACCTTTTGTTCTCGCAAAGTCTGGAGAACAACTCTCAAATGCTGCTCGTGCTCCCCTAGGCTACGTGAGTAAATCAGGATGTCATCAATGAAGACAACAACAAAAGAATCAATATGAGGCCTGAACACCCTTTTCATCAAATCCATAAACGTTGCGGGGGCATTAGTCAATCCAAAGGAAATCAGCAGGAACTCGTAATGACCATATCTCGTAAGGAAGGCAGTCTTCGGAACATTCGAGTCCCGAATCTTCAGCTAATGGTACCCTGATCTCAAGTCAATCTTATAAAACACTCGAGCACCCTGTAACTGGTCAAAAAAATCATCGATACGCGACAAAGGGTACTTGTTCTGGATGGTGACTTTGTTCAACTGGCGGTAGTCAATACACATCTGCATAGTCCCATCCTTCTTCTGCACAAATAACACTGGAGCACCCTAAGGCGATACACTCGGTCTGATATAGCTCACAAGTCCTCAAGCTGTTATTTCAATTCCTTTAATTATTTCGGAGCCATACAGTATGGGGGGATATATATAGGCTGCGTTCCTGGAGCTAGGTCAATGCAAATATCAATGTCATGATCCGGTGGCATGCCTGGATGTTCTGAAGGAAACACATCAGCAAATTCTTGAACTACTGGCACTGAATCAATATTCGGAGACTAGGCGATGGTGTCCCACACATAAGTAAGATAAGCCAAATAACCCTTCTCAGTCATACGTCGAGCCTTAAAGAAAGAAATTACCCGACTACCTGCACTAACTGAGGAACCTCCCCTCTCCAATCTCGGCAACTCGGGCATGGCTAGAGTAACAGTCTTGGCATGGCAATCTAGAATGGCATGATAGGAAGATACCCCATACATGACTAGGATGATCTCAAAATCAACCATATCCAGCGACAGGAGTTCCGCTCTGGTCTCTAACCCATAAAATGTAACCACACGGGACCGATAATTCCGGTCCACCACCATAGAATCGCCCACAAGAGTGGACACATAAGCAGGAGTACCCAAAGACTCACGAGGAATATCCAGGAAATGAGAAAACAAGGCTGACACATATGAATAAATGGATCATGGGTCAAATAATACCGATGCATTTCTACCGCATACTGAAATGATACATGTCATCACGATATCTGAGGCCAATGCATCTGGTCTGGACGAGAAATTATAGAATCTAGCTAGAGCGCCGGATGACTGACCTCCACCGGAATGAACAGGAGCTGGCTGGGCTCCCTCTACCTAGCCTCCACCTCTAGAATGTCCTGTACCAGTATGTCATCCACCTCTGGGTGGCCGAACGGCCGGTGCTTAAACCATAGGCTAATAACTCTGTTGCATTGCCCTGAATCCTTGGACAAGTCTGCCTAATATGGACTGGATCCCCGCACTCATAACAACCTCTCGGCACCATAGCCTGCTGCTCTGAAGAACCCCGAATAGGTGAAGGTACGACCTCTCTGGAATAACACTGAAATAAGGGCTAGGAGACCCCTGATGATCAAAAAACCCGCCGAAAGAACCCTGAATGGATGGAGGGAGATAAGAACTCACTGGCATAGCACTGAAATAAGGCCTCGTTGGAGCACCTCGAGGAGGTGGTGGGGGTGCTGAATACGGGTGCCTACTATGATGGCCCTTACCAAACTGACCACTACCCCAGGCTGGAGCGCCTCTGAAATCCCTAGAAAATATAGCTCTCTTATTCTGCTGCCCCTGCTCTCTACTCCTCGACCGATAACCCTCAATCATGCGAGCAATCCCTACCACAAGCTGATAAGGAGTCCCCATCTCCATCTCTCGGGCCATGTTGGACCTAATGCATGAGTGCAGCCCAGATTCAAATCTCCGCACTATCTATGCGTCAATAGGAAGTATCATGAGTGCATGACGAGACAACTTAGGAAACCTAGCCTCGTAGTCGGTAACTAACATCTGATCCAGCTCCAGCTGCTCAAACAGATACCGCAGCTCTTCCCTCTCAGAGGGTGGAATATACCTATACAGGAATAGCTGAGTGAACTTCTCCCAAGTAATGGGAGGAGAATCTGTCGGTCTACCAATAATGTAGGATTTCCACCATCTACGGGCCCTGCCCTCTAGCTGGAAAATAGTGAAGTCAAGTCCATGGGACTCTAGTATCCTCATGTTGTGCAGTCTTTCCCTGCACCAATCAATAAAGTCCTGGGGGTCCTCATGACGCTCGCCTCCGAATACAGGAGAGTGCAGTCTGGTCCATTTATCTAATAGCTTATGTGGATTGTCGTTCGCAGCTGGTCTGGGCTCAAGTGCTGCTGCTACTGGCTGGGCCCCGCTTACGGGCAGTGTACTCAGGATCTGATATACTACTGCTACGTGCCCTGCAGCCTGGGCAGTAGGGGTCTGTGATCCCCCTCCCACCTGAGATGTGGCCGGATCCGCTGGAAATAAACTAGCTTGAGTCATGTTGTCCATGAACCGCATCGTACGCCCATGACCTCCTAAAATCCCGGCGCCGTCATGAAGTCCAACAGGGCAGGATCTACTGGGGGCGCCTCGCCCTGCTCCTCAGTGGTAGGATCTTTTGTCGTATCCACTGGTGGTGCAACTGGGGCAGCTCTGGGACGCCCTCATCTCTTACCTCAGGCCGATGCCCTCCCCCGACCTCTGCCACGGTCTCCGCCGGCAGGGGTAGAGGCCCCTCTCGGGTATGGAATATCAGTTGTGCGCGTCCTCACCGTCTGTGAGAGAATAGAAGCGTGAGATTAGCATACTATCAACTGCACGATAGAAGATGAATAAAGAGAGATTTCCTATTACCCTATAGCCTCCCGAAGATAAATACAGTCGTCTCCATTACGATCCGCAAGACTCTATTGGGTTTGCCTGTAACCCGTGAGACCTACATGAACCTAGAGTGATGATACTATGTTGTCACGACCCAAATCCTAACCCAGGTTGCGATGGCACCCAACGCCGTTGTCGGGCAAGCCATCATTTATCTACTAGTGAATTTTATTCATTTTTCCAAAAATATTTCCCAACATTTAATTAGATTAAATTTATGACATTCGACAATAACATATAACTTATGAAATTTTAAACTGAATAACCAAAAATATGTCATAACTTAATAAATACATCCCAAGGAATGGTCCACTAGTGTGTGTGCCAGGAACTAGTGTCACAAATCTACATGCATCTAGTAGAGTAATACTAAAAGGAATAAAAGTCTGTCCTACTGTCTGAGAAAAATATAGACAGAATTAGCAAAAAGAAAAGCTCCAAAGTGCTGCTGGAAGTCGTCAAGAGAAGCAACTCAACGTGAAGCCTCGACCAGGCATAAATCAGGAACGAGCTCCGGACTGATACCCCGATGCACCTGCCTCAGAACCTGTACAATTAAGTAAAGAACGTAGAATGGGTACATAAACAATATGTACCCAGTAAGTATCCCGCCTAATCTAGAATAACTAGTGACGAGAGGTCGACGTGACACTTACTAGGTCCAAAATAATATGTTTTGAATATAAGTCTAAGCAAGAATGGCATTTATAAATACATGATGAAGCCAGGAGCATAAATACGTGTTAATCCTCTATAGTACAAATTACATATTTTATTCTTCCAGGATATTCAACAGCTAAATAAAAACAGAAACACCAAACAATTAACAATAACATAACATGCCGTGAACGTACGACCGATACGACGTGATAATAAATGTGCACTGCTGAAGGGTCGAACGGCTCGAACCATAGATACATCTATTACACCACTCACGAATCGAACATGTAACACAGTCAACATAATAGTAGGGCTACCCTGCTCACGAATCATACATGCGAAACGAGTGCCCGTATATTTACACATAATTAACAGAAAAATTAGGAGATTAGTAGAGAATATTCTTACAAAGAAGGATCAATAGTCTAAATTGCAAGATGTAACTTTCTAGATATTCACTTAATGATGTCAATGATATTAGGCAACCTAAATTATTATTAAGATTATAAACACGGCACATAAATCATGCTTCTGAATCTTAAAATACCCGACATAACATATTAGTAGCTACGCAGGACTCTCGTCACTTCGTGCATGCATAGCCCCTAGACACGGCACATAAAGCATGCTTGTGAATCCTACCCGACATAACATAGTCTCGTCACTTTGTGCGTGCGTAGACCCCTACAAATAATAGCATATAATTCATTATATTCACCTACGGGGACAATTCCCTCTTACAAGGTTAGAAAGGAGACTTACCTCGTGTGAAGCCTACTTTCCAGGTCAAGAACGCGCCTGAAACTCCAAATTCGTCGCCCAAGGATTCGAAACTAGCCAAACCTCACATAAGTAAAACAATCTAAGCTCAAAAGTCCACAATTCCCCTATTTAAATGATTATTTCAACCTAATTTGCAAAATCCCAAAATACACCCCCGGGTCATCCAAAACTCATTCCTAACATAGGCCCAAGTCCGAAATCATCATACGAATCCACCGAAACCTTCAAATCTTGATTCTGAGGTCGTTTGCTAAAAATTTTGACCGAAGTCAAACTTGACCTTTAAGGCCAACCTTAAGGAACTAAGTGTTCCTATACCATCCTAAACTCCTCCAAACCTCAAACCACCCATCCCCGCAAATCATAAATCAGCAAAAGCAACTATGGGAAGTCTCATTTTGGGGCACGGGATCCTAGAATACAAAACGACCGGTCAGGTCGTTACAACACTCTTCCTCACAATATAAATAAATTATGCACGACATCAACCTTATTTATTTTACTATCATCCTCACTAGATAAATAAATTATGCACGGCCTCACCCTTCGTGCTTTACAGTCTTCCTCACCAATCACAAAATGTTTAACAACATAGAAAGAGGAATTTCACAAGAAATCAGTATTTCATCATAGTTTCTATCACAATTTCATTTCAATCTCAACTCAATATTCACAATGTTATCCATCTCGGTGGAAATGGATACAATTCATCCAACATTTCACTAACAACAATAATCATAGATGATAAGCTTTAAGACAACAAGAAAAACAAGAATTAACTTTCATCGCATGTTATGACGTGACCACAATGTATAGGTACTCGTCACCTCACCTATACATTGTATTTAGAAACGAAACAAGTAGAAAGTAGTCACACAATACCTATTCCATCAAGCTAAGGTTAGACATAAAACTTACCTCGATTTCGCAGGCCACTCACTGCTCAAGCAGAACTTTTCCTTTAGAATTTTCTTCCAACCCACTCATATCTAATCATAATCAGTTTAATATCATTAATTTTTGCTAAAGGAACTAACTTTAATGCACAATTATGGTTTTCCTAAGTTTTCCCAAAAAAAGATAAAAATCGACCCCGGGCCCGCTTGGTCCAAACTCGAGGTTCGGACCAAAATTCGTTACCCATTCTCCCCCGATCCTGGATATACAATTGGTTTTCGAATCCGACCTTAATTAGAGGTCTAAATCCCCAGATTTTTAAATTCCTAATTTCTACCCTGAAATCCCTAAATCTACCATGAAAATTCTAGATCTAGGTTGAAATCTTGTTAAAAGGTGTAAGAGATTGAAAGATATTAGTTAGGAATCACTTACCTATGATTTGGAGAAGTTTTGGTTTTTGAAAAAATGCCTCTCGAGGTTTAGTGTTTGAAAATTTGAAGAATGAATGAAAAATCCCGTCTAAGTCACTTTTACCCAGCTGCGGATATCGCATTTGCGACCTGTGCTTCGCAAATGTGAAGCTCGCCAATGCGAAGGTACCATCACAAATGCGAGGTCCCTCACTTCCCTATTAAATTCGCAAATGCAAAGGGTATGTCGCATTTGCGACACCTGGGGCCATCACAATTGCAGTTGCATGTTCACATTTACGAACATAGCCTTCCAGGCCCCCTTCAAAATGGCGAATAAAGTCTCGCAAATGCCAAACCTGATATGCTCGCATTTGCATAGCCTGATCTCGCATTTGCGAGATCAGAGGCCTGTAACAGTTAGCTCAAACAAGAAAAGTTTTCCTAAGTCCTAAACACACTGTGGCCTATCCAAAGCTCACCCGAGCCCTCGGGGCTCGAAACTAAACATGCACACAAGTCTAAAAACAACATACGGACTTGCTCGTGTGATCACATCATCAAAATAACACCTAAAATTATGGATTTAGTATCAAAACTCATGATTTTCTCAAAAACACTTCAAAATTACTATCTTCTCAACTGGACGTCCGAATAACGTCAAATAAACTACGATTCTCACCAAACTTCATAGATATGACTTAATGTTACATCCCGCATTTTCGTATGTTAAAGTTTCATCGTAAGTTAATCGAAGTAAGTTCGGGGATGAGATTATTTTGAGATTTTAAGCATTACGCTATTTCAAACAAGTGATAAGTAAATTCGTGAAGGTGATAGGGGAAGCAAGTCAAAGAAAATGAAATTTCGCCCAAGTTTGGCATGTTAGGATAAAATACGCCCCGAGCTAAAATACTCGATATTTATGGACTAGTGCTATACGAGGTACCACGTGACCATGAAAGTAGGGTATATATAAAATATATTAAAAATGAGTTGTATTTTAAAGTAATTTGAGATATTTATTAATTATGCAGGTAATTGATTAATTACCGTGTAACCAGACATTACCTAATTACCGGATAAATATTAAGCCTGCCCACCCCAAAACGTGGCAGCAAGACTAGCTTTAAATTGTGACTCTTAAAGTCAAATATTAAGGTCTTAAAACTTAGTAAGATTTGTGGCCAAGTCACCAAATTAGTGGGGCCCACACCATTAATGCATAAGACCTCTCTAAAAAGAGTTTCTTATGTAAAAAATTGTAGGCAATTTGCCTTGGTAACGTGGCTGACATTCAGTTACAATAAATTCAAGAAATAATTCAAGGATGAAGAAAAAATTACATAAGCATCTTAGAAATGTGAAAATTTTGAAATTCTAAAGAAGCCTGGTATAATCTTTATCAAGAATATCATAGGGATTTTTCCCTACTTCAATTCGTCGTTACATGTCCGTCACACAAGACATGTGTTAGATAAATTGTCAAGAGAATAGGTCTAGGTTTGTTAAGGCTATCCCTCCTTTGTTTTTGGCATGATCTATGTGACACAGAAGAAACGAGAAAATGCACGGTCTCCATAAATTACTCTATTCATAGAAATACTAGGGGTGTCTATATTCTTGATTCCCCGTGTGAATTATTATTATCTTCTGTTTATGGGTCTCGAAAATACGTATGTTGGTAAAGTTTATTTCATGATATTAATCAGAGGCATAATGGACTTATGAAGTACCGAGAGATTTTATCGAGGTATTTCATATGCATTTCATGCATTTACATATGCACATTGACCCATGACCAGATGGCGTTATATACGCGTATATATGTAAATATATGAATATGGGATATGGGAAAAGGTAACGGCGTTATATACGCACTACCACCTGATCAGCTGGTATATGATGATGATGTTGCTCACAGTGGCTGGAATATGATTCAAACGGCGTTATATACGTGTATATATGTATATGTATTAAAACGGCGTTATATACGCGTATATATGTATGTATATATATGTATATGGGATATATATGCACCACCACCTGATCAGCTGGTATACGATGATGATTTTCCCACAGTGGCTGATATGATATGATGGGATGGCCTCAGAGGCTGATGATGTTATTAAACATGTACCTATGCATGACATGACATTCATACGCATATGGATGACGCTAAATGTAATTTATGATTTATAAAGTTATTCAGACTTACAGGTTGAGTCATGTACTCTATATGTCATCCATGTCTCTTATGTATTTATTTATGTGCCTTACATACTCGGTACATTATTCGTACTGACATCCCTTTTCCTGGGGACACTGCGTTTCATGCCCGCAGGTCCCGATAGACAGGTCGAGAGCCCTCCAAGTAGGCTATCAGCTCAGCGGAAGATGTTGGTGCACTCCATTTGCTTCGGAGTTGCTTGTTTGGTTAGTATGATTTAGACGTGTATTGTTTGGCATGGAGGGACTCTGTCCTGACCTTTATGACATTTATGTACTCTTAGAGGCTTGTAGACATATATCGTGTACGTGAAAGATTGTACGGCCTTTTCCGCCTATGTTTTGAGTTTATAAAAGACTATGTTGGCCTATTAGGCTCGTATGTCACATGTATATGATGATGTAATAAGAAAGATACGTTACATTGGTGCTAGGTTGAGTAAGGTACCGGAAGCCCGTCGCGGCCCATCAGTTTGGGTCGTGAAAAAAGTGGTATTAGAGCCAAGTTCTGTCCTAGGGAGTCTACAAGCCGTGTCTAGTAGAGTCTTGTTTATGGGTGTGTCGTGCACCACACTTATAAGAAGGAGGCTACACGCATTTAGGACTGTCACTCTTTCTTCTTACTCTAGATTGTGTGGTAGAGCTCACTTATAAGAATTCAAATTCCGAACTTCTTTTTTATTCGCAATAAGACGATGCCTATATTCAGAAAGATGATCGATAAGAGATATAGCTGTGGAAGTGTTGAATTAGAGGAACTCGATTTTGCATCTTGCTTATGATGAGTAAATGCAAGGTCTTCAGCAGATCATGTGTGTACTAAAAGGTGCACGGTTCTTGATAAGGAGCATTAAGGAAAGAATACTTATCCTCTCTTACGGTAAAAAGGAGTAACAGAATCAGAAGTTAGATGCAAGTTACAGCAAGTAAAAGAAGCAAGGTGAAGAAGGGTAGCAGGTACCCAATTAATAAATATTATCATTATTTACCATTCAGGAAGGGAGATATAAGAATTTTGAATTACCTTCAACAGTAATAGATGTACGTACAATCGGCTACACCTATCTCAGTCATGCCCTATGGGAGCTAACGGATATTGTTTAAGAGAAGGACATGATAGTAGGATCCGGCTGGGGTTAGAGTAACCCAAAATGATGAATGGATGGTTTGCGTTAGTTGACATTTCCGAAGGATATTACAAAGGTTCTAATAGATCTCCTTGTGAGACACCTAGATAGTTCACTCTAATATAGTACAACTAGATATGAGTACTACAAAGATAGGCACTGGAAGCCTCGAAGGGATAAATATTACCTTGGTGTGGCTCCTATCCCTAGTAGAGAAAGGACGTTGAGCAACCCGAAGAGCCAATGAATGAAGCAAGGAGAACTAAAAGCAAAAGAATATCTTATTGAAGTTTCAGAATGAAGCGATAGACATAAATGTTAGCATGAAATAAGAAGAGCGCTAATGAAGCATTAAAGAGTAAGATGTGACACATGGATAACAAAGGTAGGTCAAAAAGATGACAGCGTTACAGAATCTATAGTCAAATGAAGAAAGAGACCAAGGGTGATGGGCCTTAAGACAACAAAAGAGTATAGGCCATACAACCACGTCCTCATTTCGAGAATTAAGTTTGCGACTCTAACGTGATTAACAGAATGAAAAGTTAGACCCAGAGTAATATAAATCAGTATGGGCTGGTGAACAAGATAAAGTAAACATAAATTAGGGATTTACTGATTTGATAATGGTCGACATCATGAGAATTTCAGATTTCGTGTCGTCAATAATAGAATGGACAACAGAAGAAGATTCATGAGAAATTCAGAGAATGGTCATTCAGGAAGACGCTTCCCTAAAGTAAGAAATGTGAGTAAAAAAATTAAGCTTAAGAGACAGTATGTGCCAGTTATAGTAATTGTCACCTCGCGAGTAAGGAATTTCGTTATCCTTAATATAAAAGGATTACCACAAGGAGAGTAAGGATCATCTATAATGTGAAAGGATGCCCAAAATGAAGAGGTAGAACATCTATAGGCAGACTGTCGTAGCTCCAACTCNGGGGGGGGGGGGGGAATATGGAATGACATGATATTACGTCAGAATTAAGTGGTTCTAGTAATTATGGAATGGTACAGGAATAATGCGATAAAATGAAAAAGGGATGAAATTGCACTTATTCAAGGCTACAGATATGCTACAATACCAGAGCATTATGCAAACACGACGTCAGGGAGAGGAAGTAAGGGTTCCTTCCCGAGATATTATTGATTAATAAGGAGCCAGTGCATGAGGTAAGTTAAAGACAAAGTAAATAACCCAATAAAGATTTCGCGGAATATGGATATGAGGATGGGCAAACGAGTAGTTAGTAGTTGATTCAGGAAGAGCCTAGTCATGACTAGAAAAGAGATTACAGACAGATCAACAGATTACGCAAGATAAATATAGCGAACCCTAACATGAAGAATTCAGCCTTGCAGTAATGGCATTATAATACTTGACATTTATTCAGACAGGAGTCGGGGTAGCTAAAGATATCGTATGTGTGTTATGGAAATAAAAGAAAGTGCGGCCGTGAAAAAGTTCAAAACATTAGTTCAGGAGTAACTTTACAAGCATAAGGGCGTGGAGATAAGTGACTAAGGGTAATTATAGGTGAGGAATAACATCAAAAATTCCGTCAGGCATACGATGTGATAAGCTAGCAGCCTTACAAGAGTCAAGGGATCCCCCTCTCTAAGTACCACAATGAAAGACTAGTTGAGGAAATAAGGAAGAAGTCTTCAACCAAAGCACAATGACCTAAAGAGGAAATGGTCGTGTAACGACAGTCTCACAACAACATTGGAAGCACTCCAAAGGAAAGTAGCACCTACCGTGGATAATGAACGGGAAGTAAAATTAAAAGTAATATTCGAGATCATATGAGTTCTACGAAAACTCTGGCATGTGTAGGCACTAAGATAAGCTAAGTATGGATGCAACACAGGGGTAGAAAGACCAGCAAAAATAATAGCTTACCTTGAAAGAAAGCTAAGATGGAACGAAAGAATTATTCGATCAATGATCAAGAATTGGTTACGTTATGAACGCACTTAAGGGTTCGGGGTTTATACATGCAACATATACATCCATAGAAGATTCTGGTATACGATAAACGAAAGAATTGAGCCCAGGTCGTAAATGAAGGATTAAATTGTTAAAGGGTTGTATCATGCATATTCCTAAGCGCCCATAAACAACTAAACATAATAACTAATACCATGGACCCCAGAGCGGGAGATAATTTAAGCCGACGTAAAGTCCGATCAGAAGAAGGAGGAAACTAAAGAGTTACATTAACGAAGTAAATTAGGAATTCGGTTATTGGACCCAGAAATTATAGAAATCGTGTTTGAGAATATTGCAGAAGTACTCTTAAAATCAAATGTACAAGGGAGATATTACAACAACCATATTCTATAATGGTTATACGACAAAATCTAGTTAGAAAATACCATCCTCATAAGAATTCAGTATGGAGCTCTCATCAGGTTGTATAGGCACCAGAAGTGCAAGTATTATAATAGAGCTTCAAGTTGTGGAAGGGAGGGCATAAGACAGATAAAATATACAATGAAAGATTTTAAGGTAAGAAAGGTAAAGGTGAACAACATACGAGATACTAAAATGCAAAAAGTTTTGAATAGTCCATATTGCAGATACAAGGATAGAAGCATGGGGATTCAGTATCTAGGAATGATGGCGGCGTCTTCAGTGGTATATCATCCAGCCTATGATTTCTAGGTACGAAAAGGTCTAGTTAAGAGAGTAAAGAAAAGTTAGAGATGTTGTGATGTCTCGAATGATGTTCCTGAACAACACAAGGGAACCTATGATGAAAGCAAGTTGAAGGAAGGTTGCGAGTAATACAAATAGATATATGTAGGTCGCAAGCTAAAGTATGGTAAAGCGACAAGGTTTTAGGAAGACATGAGTAAGGATAAGAAAGGGAAAGTGAGAAGGTGACGAGAATGGATAAGTCCGCAGGATTAAGCCCATGAAAACAAGAAGAGTTGATGGTTTATCTAAGTTATACAAAGCTCAGTATAGCCTAAATGAACTCAAATGAGTCAAAGACTAATGGCATTTAGAAGAGATAGAATGCTACTCTGATAGTATAACGAAGGTGTAATTGTGATAGAGGAAGGATGATGTTTGGGCCTTCGATTGAGTAATGATTTCATGAATTGTACAGGATTAAAATACCCACGTAAGGTAAATCACACTAGGATGCTATGAAATACGGTTATGGAAGTATAGTATCGTATCACCCCCAGGTGGATCAAGACAATCACTTCAAATGTTCCACGATGAGACGTGAGCCCTAGCGGCAGTGTTACATAAGAGATCAAGTTATCACTGATAGATGATACATCTACATTAAGGCGAATCGGAAATGGATGAGAAAAGATACAAAGTATGAGGTGAGATTAGGCCGTCATTCTTAAGATGAACAGTAATGAAGAAGTATTAAAGGACATAGATTTATACATATAGGATAAGCAACAAGAGTAACCTGGAGTTGGTTGCAGACCACAATAACGATAAATCGAATTATGAGTTATGGTATATTATGACCTACCTAGATGTAGTAAAGTCAAACGAATGAATAAACGGATCAATGAAATAAAGTATAACAATATTTGTAAGTTCAACAAAGTATCGAGCGAAGAACTTCACTATACCTATAGATACCCAGAAGGAAATCTTATTAAGCTATATATATGTTCACAAAGTAAAGGCCCAGAAATTGGTTAAAAGATGGAGAAAAAAGGAGAGAAGAGACGCATAAGCGCACTTAAAAGGTCAGAGTCGTACATGGTGCATGATAGAACGTAGAAATAGTTACGAGACTAGAAGGATTCCGACCATAAGTCATGGTGTGAGAAAGAGGCTTAAAGGGGGGAATGCCCTGGCCTTTGGATTTAATCATAGAACAGTTGCCTAGATGGAAAGGAGAGTAAAAAGGTATTCGAAAGACATAGGCTTTGAAAATGATAAGAGCACCAGTCAACATTCGAGGACGAATGTTTCAAAGGGGGAATGATGTTACACCCCACATTTTCGTATGTTAAGTTTTGTCGTAAGTTAATCGACGTAAGTTCGGGGATGAGATTATTTTGAGATTTTAAGAATTACTCTATTTCAAACAAGTGATAAGTAAACTCGTGAAGGTAAGAGGGGAAGCAAGTCAAAGAAAATGAATTTTCGCCCAAGTTTGGAATGTTAGGATAAAATACGGCCCGAGCTAAAATACTCGGTATTTATGGACTAGTGCCATACGAGGTACCACGTGACCATGACAGTAGGGTATATATAAAGTATATTAAAAATGAGTTGTATTTTAAAGTAATTTGAGATATTTCTTAATTGTCGGGTAATTGATTAATTACCGAGTAACGAGACATTACCTAATTACCGGATAAAGATTAAGCCTGCCCACCCCAAAATGTGGCAGCAAGACTAGCTCTAAATTGTGACTCTTATAGTCACATATTAAGGTGTCAAAACTTAGTAAGATTTGTGGCCAAGTCACCAAATTAGTGGGGCCCACACCATTAATACATAAGACCTCTCTAAAAAGAGTTGCTTATATAAAAAATGGTAGGCAACTTTCCTTGGTAACGTGACTGACATTCTGTTTCAATAAATTCAAGAAAACATTCAAGGATCAAGCAAACATTTCGTAAGCATCTTAGAAATGTGACAATTTTGAAATTCTAAAGAAGCCCGGTATAATCTTTCTCAAGAATATTATACGGATTTTTCCCTACTTCGATTCGCCGTTACATGTCCGTCACACAAGATGTGTGTTAGAGGAATTGTCAAGAGAATCGGTCCAGGTATGTTAAGGCCATCCCTCCTTTATTTTTTGGCATGATCTATGTGACACAAAAGAAACGAGAAAATGCACGGTCTCCATAAATTACTCTATTCATAGAAATACTAGGGGTATCAATATTCTTGATTCCCCATGTGAATTATTATTATCTTATGTTCATAGGTCTCGAAAATACGTATGTTGGTAAAGTTTATTTCATGATATTAATCAGAGGAATAATGGCCTTATGACGTACCGAGAGATTTTATGGACGTATTTCATATGCATTTCATGCACTTACATATGCACATTGACCCATGACCAGATGGAGTTATATACGCGTATATACGTATATGGGATATGGGAAAAGGTTACGGCGTTATATACGCACCACCACCTGATCAGCTGGTATATGATGATGATGTTGCCCACAATGGATGAAATATGATTCAAACGGTGTTATATACGCGTATATATGTATGTTTATTCAAACATCATTATATACGCGTATATATGTATGTGTATATATTAATATGGGATATGGGAAACGTTATGGTGTTATATACGCACCACCATATACATTAATCACTTTTTTTAATTCCTTTAAATTTCAGTCTAACAATTTTCTTCAAAAATTTATTTTTAGGGCTAGGGACCTCGGAATTTGATTCAGGCCATACGCCCAAGTCCTATATTTTACTACGGACCTCTCGGGAATGTCGGAACACAGGGCCGGATCCGTTTACTAAAAACATTGACAAAAGTCACCTAAAAGTTAACTTTAACTCTCAAAGATTACTATTTCATATATTTTCACATAAAAGATTTTCCGAATTCACGCTTGAATTGTGTACGCAAATCGAGATGAATAAAAATAATATGTTTAAGGATAACAAGCCCGGAATAGAGTTTTAATTCATAAGATGACCCTTTGGACCATTCCACATGGTTAGCACAATTATCATTTAAAACTTATAATTTTTGTTAATTATTATATTATAACGTAAATAGATCTGTTGAATATTACTTATGTCATTTTAAAGAAATTATTCTCATTAATACGAGGTAACATCCAACGAACGTACAATAAGATAGAACACACATATTTGCATCTATCGATACTATATTAAAAGCATGAAGCTCCTTAGCAAAATTTTATTCGCATTTTTTATTCTTTAAAAAAACTTTCAATTAGAAAAAAAGTTATAATTTAATTAATCTTCTATTATTTAAAATTTTAAAATCAAATATATTTTTTTTTATTTATTATTTTAACTATTTTGAAACTCATAATATTTAGAATTATACTTCACCCTTTCGCATATTTGACATAAAACTTTACTCTCTGGAATATTGTTATTACATTTTTTATCTAACATTAAACGTACATACAATATTTTATTCCTATCATTAATATTTTGTTATGACCCCAAAACCCTCTGGTCGTGATGGCGCCTATCGTGATACTAGGCCAGCCAATTTACTACTTATAACTTAAAGAAACCTTTCGTTCAATAAATTACTAATCCGATATTTCATAAAAATTTCCTTTTAAGAATTTCAAAGCAAGTAAGGATATACCAAACATTTAAATATAGATCAAAATACCGGAGTCTCTAGTCATGAGCATCTAAGGAAAATACAAGTCTGGGAAAAATAAACGCTATAAGAGAAAGAAGGAGAAGGCAAGGTTGCGGACGCCGTGCAGCTACCTCGCAAATCTCCGTAAATCTGTGAGACAGGTAAATTCAGGTCTCACCTTGGTGCCCTAGCACCTGAATCTGCACACAAGGTGCAAGGAGTAATGTGAGTACACCAACTCAGTAAGCAATAAAAGTAAATAAGGTCCGAGCAATAAGAAACACGAAAGTACATGCTATAAATTCATAGTAAATACAACTTTTCTTCCCAACAGTACATATGTCAAATCATCACGCTTAAAAGACGATTTCAGTAAAAATCATTTGAAAGTATTTTTGAAACAATTTCAACAGAAATTCTGCAAGTTCAAAGGGAAAGTGAGAAAAATCATAAATAGCCTCTCGGGCAAAAACATGTATCATAAACTGCCCCTCGGGCATAACATCACTTAACATCAGTCCCTCAAGCAAACCTCACAATCACTCACAATCAGCTCTTCGGGCAACCTCACAGCCACTCATGCCTCCCAATCACTCGTCACTCGGCAATCGCACTCAACAGGTACCTGCGCTCACTGGGGGTGTACAGACTCTAGAGGGGCACCTTCAGCCCAAGCGCTATAACAAGCAAAATCATGGAATAAATCACTCAGGCGCTCGGCCTATCAATAACATGCTACAGAGTGCAGTCCGGTCCCATATCATGTCCTCACAAATTAGGCCCTCGGCCTCACTCAGTCATAAACTCCACAAGCCACTCGGGCATTTCAGTGAAAATAGGGAACTCATCCCAAAACATCTTTCATATGCATCAAAGTGGAGTAATGAAACTCAATTAAACAATAAACAAGTAAAAATCATGACTGAGTGTAACTTTCAAATCAAAACAATGAGGAAATAGTAGTACAATCCCCTAAGGGTCCAAATAACTTGGCACGAGGCCCAAATACGACATTCAACCCAAAACATAGCAATACTTTCTAATAACACAAAATATCATATGGCTTTCAGTCAAATACGCAACTTAATAGTTCCTACGGAACAGACCAAATCACAATACCCAATAGTGCACGCCACACGCTCGTCACCCAGCATGTGCGCCACTTCAAAATAGTGAAATGATGTGAAATCCGAGGTCTCATACCCCCAGGACAAGATTTACAATCATTACTTACCTCAAACCGGATAACGAATTACTGCGCTTTTCTCTTTCCACTTGACTCGGCCTCAAATCGCCCCGAATCTATTCAAAATCAGATTCATATCATCAATATAAGCTAAAGGAACAAAACCCACGCGAAAATAATCAATTTACAATCCCGAAATTGGCAAAACCCGAGCCTCGGACCCATGTCTCGGAATTAGATAATAATCGCAAAACTAGAATCCTTATACTCTCACGAGTCCATACATACCAAATACATCAAATCCGACGACAAATGACCCCTCAATATCTCACATTAAGCTCTCCAATTTGAAGCCCTAATTCCCTAGATTTCTTCCTTAACTCCCACCATTTTCATGATTAAACAGTAGAAAAATTATCATAAACACAAGAAATGAAACCCAAGTAACTTACCCAATTAAGAACCTTCGATTCCCTCTTGAAATCACTACTCAAATTTCCAAAACCGTCCAAAAATTAGGAAGAAATGAGCAAAAATTCGTGAAGGCAAGCTTATATAGGTTCTGTATAGAACTCTCGCACCTGCGACCCCAAAAGACGCACCTGCGGAAAATCCATAGCAGGTGCGGTTTTCACCTAAGCCTCAAAAATCGCTTATGCATTCAAAACCCTGCATCTGCGATCTCGCAGGTGGAGTTCCTTACATGCATCTGCGGCTCTTGACCTTCTCACCAATGGCTGCACCTGCAGTAGCCCTTGGTCTTCTGCGTCCTCGCACCTGCAGTCCCTGTGAGCATGTGATTTGTACTCATCGTATCGTCCTATAAAAATCCCAATAAATCAGTTAATTTTATAAATATTGACTGACTTTTCAGTAATTAATTGTGAATTGTTTGCGTTGCTGGCATATCCATAATTCATCTTTCAAAATCATTGAAATTCTGCAGTACGAATTTGCTGGTCATAATTAGTTAAATGATAGACAAATGACGAGTATTTAACGCAATGTAGTTTTAATAACTAATTACTATAAAAATTAATCATTTTATTCGATAAATCATAGATTTAATTAAGAATATAATTGGTTGTTTTATTCTTAATTAATATGTAAATATATATGAAAATAAGGTTTGAAATTAATTGTTACATTTTTTATTAATGTAGAGTTTAATTTAATTAGAACAATTAAGTTAATTAACTAAAGAAAAATCGGACCTGGGCCAAGAAACACCCAGGCCCAAACCCAATCCTTTGAAAATACCCAACCCAGGCCCAAACCAAATCCCTTACCCGGCCTGCCCCAGCCTGACCAAACGACACTGTTTGGTCTAGTCGGTTAAATCCTGGCCATTGATCAAAATGGATCAAACGGCCAGGAACTCACCCCTCACTAAACTATATAAATGTCCTAACCTAACCCCATACCCCCCCATTTCAATCAGAAACCAACCCAACCCAAACCCTAGCCGCCCTTACTTCCTTCATCTCTCTCAAGCTCCAACCTAAAAAAACCCTAGCCGCCTTGAAACCCCGCCGCCATCCGGCCACTATAACAACTCCGGTCAACCCCAAATCTCCACCCTACGATCCTCTCCTCCCCCTTAACCCCATCCCACCATCAGCTTCCCTAAAAAACCACCCAAATCCCTTCAATTTCAGATCTAAGAAAGGCAGAAGACTTAAGTTTCCTGTTACCAAGGCGATCCGGAATGATTAATGGTTCAAAACCACATGAGTCAATAGCTCTTAGTGAGAGCTGCTGATTCATGTGGGTTTGGATCATTTCCAAACCCTGTCGGGCTTGTTAGTACCCCACTGGTATCCCTTCCCCCCCTTTTGCATTTTTCTTTTTCTTTCCTTTCTTCTGATACTGCTTCTTTTAGAAAGAAAATGAAACCGCATTCTCACTGTTTAAAACATGTTTGTAGCATTTTTCGTTTGTTTTTGACTTAGTTCAGATCTGCAAATGCATTCATGCTATATTTAGCATATTAGCTTGAAATCTTTTATTCGAGTTTTTGTGTTGTTAAATATCCTCTTTTCTTGGCCTGTTTAATTCCAAATAGGCATGATTCTGTTCAGGTTTTATCATCATTTTTCTGTGCATGTAAGACTGTGTTAGCCCATGCTTGTCTCTTTTGACTCATCTAGATTTTGATCCTTAGCATCATGCACATGTTGGTTAGTTAACATTTTGAATTGAAAACTGTTTGTTAGGGTTAGCTGTCTTATTGATCAGTTCTTTAGCCATTGACAATAGTTTAGTTATTAATCATCAATCAATTATGTTTCCCTTTCAATTACGTTGGAATTATTTGACTTCTTAATCCATCTCTGATTGTCAAGTCTATCTCTCCCAGTGTTGGTCATTTCTGGAGATCATTTGATTAAGTAAAAAATAAATTGGGGAAATGATTTGGTTAAGTTAATAAAAGAACTAGTCACATTTAGATTGAATTAAACAGTGAACCTAAGATTAAAAGACTAAGTTGACTGAATTAACAAGTCAGTACAACCAGAATTAGTGCCTAACAGTAAAATCAACCTAAGCTTAGGTTACTAGTGAGTATGGTTGGAGACCAAGTCTGAGAACCTAATTATTAACCTAACTAACTTTCTTTAGTCAAACTAAGATCCTAGAATGATCAAAATAGGCTAAAAATCCAGTTTTATGGAACTAATCACTCAATTGAAGAAGAGTCAATAAATAAGCCTGACTACACCTAGTGAAATTGTTTAAACCAATAAGTTCAATTGACTACTGACTTTACTGGTAGTCAATTTGAGTTAAATTGATTTAAGCAACTAGGCAATAAGTCACACTCAGCTAGTAGACTTAATATTCTAGTTGAGCTGAGTCCTAGATAATTAGTTTAAGATCAATTAACTGAATTTAAAAATAACTGTTTCATTTAGACTCACAGTTAAATGATTCTAACTTCTTCAATCTAGAAACTTAATTCAGGTAATTTCTTAAGTATTTAACTAACAGATAAAATTTGTTTAAGACAATTAGTTTGAGATTAATGGACTAAAACAGATTCATTTAACCAAAGAGAATTTGGATGATTAAAATGATGATTAAATAATTTAAACATAGATAAGTAGTATTAAAGCCAATTCTAAGCATTACAATACACTAATCTTCATGCAATTAACTCAACCTTAGTTAAGAACAACTAGTTTGTCACCTAAAAGGCATAACTAGTGTCAGTTAACCATAGTTAAATAGTAACCCAAGTAAGTAACCCCGGATTACCTAATAGTAAATATAGGGGCTTCAAAGGGGCACATAAGGAATCATATATTGAGGAAGTCATATTTTAAGGGTAAGGGAGTCTTTTAATGGGTAAGATAGTTCTAGAATAGGGGCAGCTGTCCCAAAGGATAAGGTTGACAGCTGCCCTGTGTACTATTTCAGTTTCAGAAATGGGAATGTACCAGGGGATAACTCATTCCCAAATAGTCTATAAATAAGACCCCCTTCCCTTTAGAGAAAAAAAAAGGATTTTTTTGGTTTTGGATTCTGGATATACTCTAAAAACCCATTCTACACTCTAAAACTGATTTTTCTTTTACTGAACACTGGAAACAAACAGAAAAAAAATCAGAACAGTTTTCTTTATTCAAAAAGTCCAAAACAAATCAGTATGAGGGGATTTTCTTTTTTCAAGAACTCTTGAAGTTTTCCCTTTCTGGTTTCTTTTATTGGTGCTCTGCTTTTGTTTTGCTTTTGGATTTTCTGAAATTCCCCTGGTTTGGTTTGTTGCTGGGTTTCTGGTTTGTTGCTGCCTATATTGCTGCTGAATCTGTCTCTCATTAGTTCTTATTGCCTACCTGGCCTTTATTTGGTCAGGATCTTGGTTATTTCTTTTTTTTCCGAAAAAGGTATGTAACAATGAACTTATAATAAGATTGTTATGCTCGGAATCCATGTTAGTTTGATGTTGAATGCTTAATTCTTGCTATTTCTTCCCTGATATTATGTGAAGGCTGAATTTTCTTCTTTTCTTTAATATCAATCTGAAATAATATTTGAGTGACAAGATGTTAAAGAATTTGAATGTATATGGTAATATCTAAATCCTTAAGGTTATTCTGTTTTAATTTCAAGTTGTCCAGAATGCATTAAGCATCATGGGACATGAGTCTCATGTCAGTCCATTAGTGAAAAAACTGCACCATGGTGCAGAATCTGACCTTCTCTATGGTTAGGTTCTCTCTATAAAAGTGCACAAAATATGCTTTCAATTGAGCCTCTTTGGTCAATAAAGAGATTCAACAAGCAAATCCCTACTTAGTTTAATATCAGCACTAGGGTAGATGAGCTTGACTTATTAATAGTTAAGATCACCCCTCAATAGTGCACAAAACAACAACATAAGTGGCTGGAATCCACCTTTTAAAAGGTTAGAAGGTGTAGCTAAAAAGGAATTAGGGTGAGAGATTTGAACCCCCAAATGGTCAAATCCATCCCTTTTAAAGCCTAGATGATTAAAACACCACATAGTTAGAACTAGGTAATGTTAAAGCACTAAGGCAGGTGAATTCGACTCTTTGATNAAAAATCTGGAATCCTTCCTATTGATCAGGCTTATCCTTTTGAAACACCTACAAAATCAAGTTAAGGAATTGATAGGACTAAAAGTCCCAAGTACAAAAATGACAAGTCCAGAGGTTAATTGATCCTTGTATGATCATATTCATCCTGAGAAAGTGCATAAAGCATTCTGCCGGACAGGGTGGTTTAAACAAACGCAATATCAGAATTGAAACTGGCCTCTTCATGGCCAGTTTGGTTTTGGTGATTGCATAACA